>CAJVQF010000049.1:0-122073 GCA_911254575.1 Candida sanyaensis | reverse complement strand
ATCTTATCATTTTGGTTGTTGTCGTCAACAAGGACACCACTAGCAGATGCAGAAACAGCAGGTATATTATTCGTTGCCATGGTTGGAGTATTGGCTTTACTAGCAGCGGCAGTACTAGCAGCAGCAACAGTAGTAGTAGCAGCAGCAGCAACAGTCTTATTATCAGCACCTGAAGAGTTGTCTGCTTCAGAAGTGACGACACACCACCAGAGTTTGCTTTTGCTTTCAGAATTCCTCTTACACCACCTAAAGATGAAGTAGTAGAATCGGCTGTTTCAAGCCAAAATCTATTTGAATTTAAAGACAATGTATTGGTATTTTCTTTAGCAGTTGTAATAGGAGTTTCAATATGTTGCAATGAAGATTCACTTGGAGTTGAACAATTGGGTGAATATTCTAAGTTCATTTATTTAATCAGACACAAATGCTAACAAGACAGATAAGAATTATCGATTGATCGACTAATTTAATAATTCTTCAAGATCACCACCATGAACTCAACAATGAAGAAAACCAAATGAAGGTAAAAAAAAAAATGACACTTTCTGGTTGTCAATTTTTTTTTCTCTTTCTCTCTCTTGTTTCGCCTCTCGTTATATACAAGTTGGTTGCAAACTTTTTTATATCGAGAATTATTGTGAGTATTATACCAGATCACACGACTACTTAAACACCCAGATCTAAATTGATAAATAATATTGGCATTGAAAATTACGACATAAATTAAAGGAAAACAACAAACAAACTATATAATTAAGTAGTCATAATAATTGAAATTTAATTGAGAATCAAAAGTATCTATGCCTTATGAATTGCCAGACTTTTTTTTATCAAGCTTGGTTTCTATTCTCCCTTAAGCTCTGGCAAGCATGTTTACCAAAAGTGTACTGACACCTCTTTTGGAAACCATATTAGCTATATTATCAGAGCCAAAAGTTTTAATTGAAATAGAAATAGTCTTTTTGACCAATTTATCCAGGGAAGAGCCTTCCCATCTTTTAACTTTTTCAGTGTTGGTTAAAATTGGAGTTGAACCTTTAACGATGATATCAGGGATTTGGCTAACGACTTTTGAGACAATATCTTCAATGCCATCCCTCTTGGAATCTTGAATAGTATGTGTAACAACATCAAAAATGGAATTAAAGATAGAAGATACGTCAGAAACAGCAGTAAAAACGAAATCATCAATAGGAATACCTGTAGAATTAATAGTTTGTTCAACACCAGTGACAACTTGTGAAATAATTTCTGGGAGTTGAGAAATCACTTCAGCAACAATATCAGATGCATCATCTCTCTATTATTGGAAGCAGAATAAATAGCATGTTCAAATGCATCAACGATTTCTGGGATTTCGGTAAGAATAGTGTCCAAAGTATTGTCAAAAACGTCTCTCTTAATAATTCCCGCACCTTTCAAAATAGCACCAATAATTTTGATAAGAGTTGGTAACTGAGCAATAATAGCTGTGATAATTCCGTGATAGAAAGCCTCTTAGATAATTCATGCTCATCATCAGAATTACCTCCCACATCTCTCTTAGATACAGTAGCATAATCAATTCTGTTGTCCATGGAATTGATTAACACAGCATCTCTTTTTGCGCTGTTTATATCAGGGCTGTAATGGATGATAGCAGCATACGAAGACAAAGCAAGGAAAGCAAAAGAAGCAACTTTTGAGAATTTCATTATTGAAGATGTTTGATTAACACTAGTTGGGGTATGAGATATGTAGTGAAATCTGGATTGAAAAAAAAAGTAGCTCAAGTCAAACTTGAAGGAAATACCCATTCTTATTTATAGGTATTTTTTTCTTTAAAGAAAAGAAAACCATGCAACCTAATGTCATCCCATTAGTTGAATTTTTAGTCAATGATATTATATCTATCTTTTCAATTATCAAAGTTATTTTCTTGTATTTTTCGTCCTTTCATGATACCTTATCATTTGGTAATGTAGATACGGCAGGAAACTTTTCTTTCGCACGAAAGATAGCTAAAATGGAAATATTAGATGGTGCAAAAATTGTACGGATTAGGAAATTTTGAATTTTATAAAAAAAATGCACCTTTCAACTTTAAACAATTGCTCGTATTTCCCTATTTAGACGTGTTTACAGCAGTTTAATAGTCACAGACTAAACCTAAAATATCAAACTACTAAATATTTCTTAGTTTTGACTCCACCCCAATAGTGTTTTTTTTTTTTATCCAAATTGGAATCCACCCAGGGTATAGAAAAGTGCATGTTGCCGATCGATAAGCAATGCTGACACTTCTATCGTTTGTATTATTCTTAATTTTAAATAATTTGTTTGTAAGTTCTCAATGGCCATAAGTCAGGTACATATTAGAAGACTGACGGTTTATGAAGAGTTGCAGAATATCTTGTGGTATTTTCATATTAGATTGGTTCCTCATTACCTCTTAATTTTCCCCATGCTTCACTAGGATCAATAGCCCCTAAAACAAAATAGCCGAACAAACAAGAAAGCTTATGTTAGAAATATCACATTCCCAAATAAGCCCCTGCTCGAAGGTGCTTGGCAAGTTTATTTGCAGCTTTCCCAAGAAAATATTCAAAAGCTTCTTTTTTTTTTAATGTAGAAAAACATTAATATTGAAATATACTCTTCTAAACAAAGGATAGATATATCAGTAAGCTAACAAGTTCATACATGTCACAAAGTATGGCAAGAATAAAAGAAGTTGTTGACAATTTTTAATGAGCAGTAGCATCTTCCTCCCCCCTCATTGGGTTTCTTTTAGCAGACATGTAGTTTAATTCTTCTTATTGTTTCATATAAAAACACACGAAGAATGTATGACTTATGTTTAAGGTTTGAAATCTGTGTAAGTTTGTTATATTTTGCTTCTGAATAGTGGTTTATTTGATTTCTACAGTAATGGATCTCATTTGCCATGAAATTTGTATAAAAGTTCAATGAAAAATTATCCATTATAGGAGTATTATTTCAACTATACTTTCAAAAGTATTGAAACAAAATCACAATATCACTAATACGATTGACGACAAAATTATTTATTATAATTAAAGACTCAGTAAGAGAGAAGAAGAATTGTTTTCATTAGTTCAAAGTTTCAAGAAAATTAAGATTTTGTTCGGAGATAAACTGATTGAAGGGAATAGAATTTTTGTACCTACAATATAGCAATATAGGGCACAAATAAATGCTGATGCTAAATCAGGATAAAGTACAATACCAGTAATAGTTAAGTAGACACGGCTTTAAAGTAAGAAATATATATTTTCCATTTTTTAAGAAACACATAACATCTTGAATTTGAATACATACTACATATAGTAATTGTTTTGTAAATAATTATTGAAAAAGAAAATATTAAACTAAAATAACAGAATGTAATATATATATATATATATATATATATTTCAGGTAGAAAATCTAAAACTAAAATTATCAACTTTAAAAGCCCAAAGCTCATCAGAAACGATGATTAGCTGCAATGCCGAAAAAATAAATCACAAAAGCAACAATCAACAAAAATAACTCAGTATTTCATTGAAAACCGAAAGCAAAAGCAAAAACCACATTTAAATAGACATAGACAGATACAAGAAGAAAAAAAAGTTATATAGAAAAGGGTATAAATGGAACTGACATGAATTAGATAAACTAGGGAAATCAAGCGAAGAGAACAGCAACACCGAGAATAGCAACACCAAGCGATAATTTCATGTTGTTACTAGAGCCTCCTAAGGCAGTGACTGCAGGAACAGATGGTGGCGAATAAGCACTTTCAGCTGGTGCAGCAGAAACAGCCGCAACCGTATTTGGAGGTGTCTCTGGAGGAATAATACTAATACCTGTAGTAGTAGATGTAGAAATTGGAATGACCTCACAAGTTTCAGCTCCATTTTCACAAGTAGGAACTGGAGTGGCAACTTCTGGAGCCGGTGCAACCGGAACAGATTCTTGAGGAGCAGATTCTTGAGGAGCAGATTCTTGAGGAGCAGATTCTTGAGGAGCAGATTCTTGAGGAGCAGATTCTTGAGGAGCAGATTCTTGAGGAGCAGATTCTTGAGGAGGAGTTTCCGGAGAAGATGCTTGAGGAGCGACTTCCGGAGCTGGTGCAACAGGAGCAGGAGAAGAAGGAGCACCAGGAGCAGGAGGAGCAGGAGAACCAGGAGATGAAGGAGCACCAGGAGCAGGAGCAGGAGAACCAGGAGATGAAGGAGCACCAGGAGCAGGAGGAGCAGGAGAAGAAGGAGCACCAGGAGCAGGAGAACCAGGAGATGAAGGAGCACCAGGAGAAGGAGGAGCAGGAGAAGGAGCACCAGGGGCAGGGGAGCCAGGGGCGGTCTCTTGAGGAGGTACAGATTCTTGAGCAACAGTAGTTTCTTCATAGGACACAATGGTGATAATAGTAGTGATTGAAGTTTCAGTACAAACTTCACTGTAACAAGAAGTTTCAGTACAAACTTCACTGTAACAAGAAGTAATGGTGATGACTGAAGATATATGTTCAGTATAAGTTGATAATGGAATGGTCTCTGGAGCTGGAGTAGATTGTTCTTCAGTTGTGACTGGCATTGTTTCTTCTTCAGTAGGTGCTGGAGAAGACTGTTCTTCGGTGGTTACTGGAGTAGATTGTTCTTCAGAAGTAGGAGGAACGGTTTCTTGCTCAGTGGTTGGTGGAACAGTTTCTTGTTCAGTAGTAGGAGGAACAGTTTCTTGTTCAGTGGTTGGTGGAACGGTTTCTTGCTCAGTGGTTGGTGGAACAGTTTCTTGTTCAGTAGTAGGAGGAACAGTTTCTTGTTCAGTGGTTGGTGGAACAGTTTCTTGTTCAGTAGTAGGAGGAACAGTTTCTTGTTCAGTAGTAGGAGGAACAGTTTCTTGCTCAGTGGTTGGTGGAACAGTTTCTTGTTCGGTGGTTGGTGGAACAGTTTCTTCTTCAGTGGTTGGCGGAACAGTTTCCTGTTCAGTAGTAGGAGGAACAGTTTCTTGCTCAGTGGTTGGTGGAACAGTTTCTTGTTCAGTAGTAGGAGGAACAGTTTCTTCTTCAGTGGTTGGTGGAACAGTTTCTTGTTCGGTGGTTGGTGGAACAGTTTCTTCTTCAGTGGTTGGCGGAACAGTTTCCTGTTCAGTAGTAGGAGGAACAGTTTCTTGCTCAGTGGTTGGTGGAACAGTTTCTTGTTCGGTGGTTGGTGGAATGGTTTCTTCTTCAGTGGTTGGTGGAATGGTTTCCTGTTCGGTGGTTGGTGGAACTGTTTCTTGCTCAGTAGTAGGAGGAACAGTTTCTTGTTCGGTGGTTGGTGGAACAGTTTCTTCTTCAGTAGTAGGAGGAACAGTTTCTTGTTCAGTAGTAGGAGGAACAGTTTCTTGCTCAGTGGTTGGTGGAACAGTTTCTTGTTCGGTGGTTGGTGGAATGGTTTCCTGTTCGGTGGTTGGTGGAACAGTTTCCTGTTCGGTGGTTGGTGGAACAGTTTCTTGTTCAGTAGTAGGAGGAACAGTTTCTTGTTCGGTGGTTGGTGGAACAGTTTCTTCTTCAGTGGTTGGCGGAACAGTTTCTTGTTCAGTAGTTGGTGGACATACAGACCCAGTACATTCTCCAGTTGGTGGACATACAGACCCAGTACATTCTCCAGTTGGAGGGACAGGACTACCACATTCACAGTCCCAGCAGTATTGCGGTATAGTATTACAACCGCCACCACCAGAGCAGGATTTTAAAAGGTCCGTGAGGAAACACATCCCTCTCTTGTTGACATCGATACCAACACCGACGTTATCAAATTCTTTAGGATATCCCAATTCTCTTTTTTTCAAGAAACCTGAACATAAGGAACCAAACAACGAAGGAGCACTATAACTGCTAACATCATTTGAGCCGGAACTTACTTTATAGACGAGTTGATTACTACCAAAGAGGTTCTGAAGACAACTCAGTTCAAGGCAGCCTTGCTTGAAATCAGTGACAATTTGGAAATCAGATGGAAGGCAACATTTACCATTGATAATTTGCGGTTGAACTTTAAAGGAAGCAGACCAGTCGAATGGATTGCTAACAGTACCTGTGCAACCTTCACCATACAATGGAACATCACCATTACCTGTACCAACAATTTTCATGTTACTAACCTTTGGTGAAAAAAACAGGTTCAATTTTGTAGAAGAATCACTTTTGAATTGGCATGTCACAGCATAATTACCATCAGATAATTTATTAGCACTAGAAACAACAAATGCAGCATTCACACCACGACTACCAAATGTTCTCTTTCCAAGTTTGCCTTGGGCTTGCACTTCTTGAGTTTCCTCTCTTTTGTTTTGATTAGTTCCCGAATTGTCAGTATAAAGACGTAAATCAGTACATTGTGGTACTTCATCTTTTGGAATACAATCAAATACTTGGTCTGATGGCACGACGAACGTGGCATCAACCGAAGTAAGACAATAAATAACTGTAATAAGTTGGACAAAGGTAAACCTCATCTTTCAAATAATAAAAACAAAATAAACTAAACGAATGAAAGTTGAAAAATAAGAAATATTTGTTCCTCAATGTATATAAAAGTTAAACTAAGGTGTAATCTTTATGAAAGAAAATTTGAACAAACCAAGGTTGATCATTTGCCTGGATATTTATAGATATTTATGAACAAGCTTCCATTTCAATACTCAGTATTGAGATTTATTTTCATTAAGTATAGATTTACTCCAGTTAGGTAAATGAAAGACAATCAGAAACAGGAAATGTTTTCCACTAAAACTTGTGGGACTTTCGTGTCTGGAATTTGAATGTTTAAACAACATACCGTTTTAGATCGGTATGTTAAGTCGAGAAGAGAAAACGCAATGAGCACATAAAGTGCAACAAAGGTTGACTATGACAAATAAGTTGACCCATAAATTGTATCTGATTTTATGTTAATGATTAACAACTAAAAGAACGACAAGTTGAACATTCAGATTTTGCAATTTTAATCGTCATGTGAAGTGACCGAATATTGACTTGTTTAACTTGAAAAAGTGGTTGAGATTAAAATTGTATCGACAAAAATATTTTTCCCATTAATTTTCTTGCATGGTCGTGCAGTTACCAAAAATTAGAAGGTTCCTCTTCAATGAGAATGTTATCTAAACCTAAAAAAGGTTACCCCAAATAATTAAGCAGTAAAAGACCGCTTGTTTTACGAGAATACATGGCTGCCTAAATAATTCCATTTTTTTTTTGTAAATCATCAACGATCATAGCAAATACCGTGAAATATTATTGGGCTAAACACATTCACTTTGGTTAAAGATCGTTTTGTTTCAATTCATGGAGTTTGCGCTCAAAGAACTTCTCTTTTTTTTTTGCATATGAGGCAACGACGGGTATTCGTTGGATTTGCAGGTTTCGAATATCACGTAAATAAAAAAACATACATGTGGGAATTATTTCCTTTTGTTTTCGTGTACCTGAGGAACCAAAATGAAAAAACAAAATAATAGCAAATCAAATTTGATTCACGATTGCCATGGTCCACTTGTATACGTCCATTGAAACATACAACGATAGCATAACCCGAAATAGAAGAATACAATCCAAATAATAGATTAGACACAGGTATAAAGACATAAGCTGATTATACCGATTAAAATTACTCTTGGTACGAGTATTGTATATTTTATTGGATGACGATGCAATTCACTATAAAATTTGTGGACAACTTAAGTGCGTGAGGAAATATACTGCTTCGGGTGTTAATGTGAACATTCGAGGATTTATCACATCTGGCATATTATTGCAGGCTATGTGCAAAATCCTGCATTCTGTCTAACAACAATATTTGTATTTCCAAATGATTGACACATAGTTGATACAGTACAATTTAGAGTTAAATTTTGATTATTAAACAATCATTACAATACTGGAATTAAATAACATTCTAGTTGCTGAAATAAAAATATTTTTCATCTTTGAATTGTGGCAGCAGAAAATGTTCCAGTGAACGATATTTTTGTGTGGCCAATCTCCTAAGAAATATCAATTATGATCATTTACATTGGTATTTATATTGAGGAATATTATAGATTATAGCAATTTTCGATTTAACAATATCATTGATTCTTTTCATTCATTTTGAACTCTAAGCTCTCCTTTATTTGCTTTTTTGTTATTATTATAATTGTCATGGGCCACAAATTTTGGAGGATGGGCGGTCAGAGGTATAATTCTGTATTACCTCATCGCACCGTTGCGAGTTAAAATATTACAGGGTTTATTGAGCTGTCAAATGTTATTCTACTAATGTATACAGCAAGAATAAGAATAGGTATGCATGTATCCTCTCAATAAAAAGTCTTTAGTGAAGGAAATTTTGCAAAATAAGTCTGCTTTGTTTGGGGTAGAATTTTCCTTTTCTTTCTCAAACCCTGCCACCGAGTCTTAAAGGAATTTTATACATGTTTACCGTAACCGAAATCGCACTACTGCCCATCTTCACTTATGAGTAGTTATTATTTTTAACAAGAATTTGTGTTAATTATAGGTTAAATACTCTTTTCTTTTCTTTTTTTTCAATTTTAATTTTCGGTTTTTGTCCATAATAGCAAATCACGCATCATTCATATTCGTTTCCGCAAAGCACGAAAACTAGAATATTCTGTACTAACATATATAGATTTACTAAGTATTTATTTAAAGGTATAATGGGGATTAATATCATTGTGATTTGTGCTGTCAAGACTAAAAAATAAGTTTTGTTAATGGAAATAGGTATGCCCTAGTAACATTCCAGCAAATAAAGAAATTTTCATTTTTATTTCTTTGATCACCTCAAGGACCAAATGTCAAGTATTGAAGGTCAAAACTGTAAATAAGGATATCATAAATAAAACAACTGCTAGTTGAAAATTTCAAAATTTACCATCAACTAATCTTTATCGTAATTTCACCCATGTTTATGGGTAGTAGTTGCATTGACATTCAAACTTTATTGTGCCACCCTATTTTTTTTTTATCATATTTTTGTTTTAAGAGATTTTCCTTCATCATCGTAAAAAGTTTACTCCTGCTCACTTTCATTTCCCTGTTTTACGTTTCAGACCAGCGACGGACACTAAACACTAATTGGAAGAATCGGTTAGAATCAGTTTTATTTTTGCAAAAACTGCAACCATGTTCTTTAGTTGGAAATTACGTTTAGCGATACGATTTTGGAAATTCTACAATCTTCATTTGAACTAGAGCAGTTGCTCTTGATGTAGTTTCTTCAATATTGTAATAAATCTGTTACAATATGAAACAGAATTGGTAAAATATCTTATTTTTGTTGCTATTCGTAATCACACAAAACTCTATCATGCTTGTATCGAGTTAAAGAAATAAAGTAGTATTTACAAACTTGTATTCTAAAGGAAAACCCCAATGACAAACCTCAAGCTAAGATAGACCACAAAGGAAACGTACATGATGAGTTCCGGGTTAGACTTTATGTTTCATTTAAAATTTAGGAATAGTTTCTTATTTTATGATAATTTAAATTTGGCATAAGAAAAACACTGCATAAATAATCATCCATTAAAACTGACGAAAAATGCTGCATTATTTTATGCGTTCTCCACGGCGTCATCACGGCTGCAAATTTTTTCGCGCGGTACATTGTAACAAAAAGAAGTTCTCCAGTAAGGTACCAAAAAAAAAAAAAATCATGTAGGTATGGTCTAATTAAGGATGAAATTGATCGACTTAATATGAAAATATTTCATTTAAGAGAAAGTAGTCACCACAAAATCATGAATAAGATACTCCTACAGAATTTGATAACAAAGATAATTTTCGCTTATTCGTCGCTCCCTTTTTTCATTTTACGGCAATAGGAAATCAAAAGATATTATCAAGGTTTCAGTGTACTTGACAAGGAAACATCGATTCGACCAGAATAATTACATCGATAATATAAGTGCTTTCAATAATTTGTTTCATATTATTTTTATTGATTGGTCGGATTTTACTTGGTTGTGATAGTCCTGGGTTAGGGGAATCCACTTCCATAGAATACATAGATTCTGGTTTCTGTACAATATTATATTCTACGATTTTAGTATTGCAGAGAGGAAAATAGAGAACGCATAATATTATTGAAAGATTGAGTGATATCCACTTACCCTTTGCCTATTTTCTTTTTTGGCATATCATTTCATATCTTTTAACAATAATCAATAGGAGTGCATCAAAACAAGGTTTGAGAATATTTTTAAGTTATATTTTTTGCTGTCTCCAGTAAAGAAAAGGCTAATATTAATAAGAAGGTAACGGACCACCCTTGTAATTGTCAGAGAAAATAATGAATACTATAAATGACGTCTCTAATATAGATAGGTATATATTTACTATTCAAAATTAACATGGCATAGACAAATCAAGTGACATTGGCTGCAAAAATCAATTCATCCGCTCTTGAAGCAAAAACTACTCATTAATCAACGACCTAGTACTATTAGCATCAGAACTTGATCCATCATCATATACATCCTTTTGTTCATGTGTTTCACCATCTTTGGATTGTTCAACAACACCCACAGCAGCAACCTCATCCTCATCCAGCTCATCCTCATCCTCCTCCTCTTCTTCTTCTTCTTCTGATGAACTATCATCTTCCTCTTCTGATGAACTTTCCTCGCTGCCAAAAAATTCATCCAAACTTTGTAATTTGTAAGTTTCTTGTGGCTTTTTCTCAACTACTCTGGAACCCTGACCTGCTATTCTCTGTGAAGACGAAAATACATGATCAGATATTGGACTTGGAGATTTGGTTCGGTCAATAGTCGACGATGACATAAACGCGCTAGCACCCAATTTATTGATTTCTATTGGTCTTTCCTTTCGAATTGACTTTGGTGGAAGTTTGCTTGGATCTGCCCAATCGGCTACTTTGAAATATTCAACAATTGTCTTAATTCTTTCACTATCAGTTATAGTGGAACTGACAAATGGAACTGGTTTGGGAACTTGCAAGAACAAAGATGCCAACTGGGCCCTGTCTATTCCCGACAAAAGCACACTAAACATACGTGCACGATCCCTTGTATCATACGAAGAATCATATTTGGCAAGTTGTAATGCATGTTGAAACATTTTATACTCAATACTATTCGATAATTGCTCATCAACATACGTTTGAAATTGATCACCACCTGCATCTTTAAGCTTAATCATTTCATAAACAAGGATCTTTGCTGACAATACCAATATCTGGTATCTTACCACATCTTCTTCTTCAGCAAATGACTTGAGTAATTTCCTTAAAACATCCGGAGCAAATGAATTTTCTGCGAGGGCAGTATATTCTCCGATAATCCAAATGATACTTGCTCTAGCCTCTGTCTCTAACTCTATCAGACTATCTTCCAAAGTAGATGCCAACCTATATGTTGTTTTCAAAACTTCTTCTTTATCCCGACTATCCTTAGTATCACTCTTTTGTTGAATCAAATAACGAACCACTGTCAAGAGTTCATTTAATGTCTCGCCTTCAGCATGTTTGATCTTACCTAAACACCAGTTCAAAATCGTTTGACTCCATTCCAAAGATAAGTGAGAACATCTACCCATACATTTAATTGATTCTTTCGCCACAAGTTTATTACCTGATGAGTTTATAGCATAATATTTTAGTTCTTCAAAAATGTATTTGAAATTGCCCGAAGTAGCCAAAGTTGACAAAATTTGAAGTTTGCTTACTGCAACATCCACCAGATCAGTAGGTAACACATAGAAACTTTTATAATATGATTCAAAAATCGATGCATGTGTTTTGCTAACAAAAGCAATGACCTCTAAGGCAAACAATGCCGTTTCCAGTTGGTCTGCATACACAGTTGCAATTCTTGTCAAAATCACATCTAAGTGGAAATCTTGAAATGAAGATGGTGGTCCAATAAGATATAAAGATCTAGCAATGCTTAATATGACAGATTCGGAAGTAGACTGAACCAATGGCTTCATTGAATCTAAGAATAACTCAAGATCAACGTCAATTATACCTCCAGATGTTTGGTAACTTGGTAAAAAATTCCTAGTATATTCAGTTAGTAAATCAATTACATAACATTGAGACCATTCATCAAATTGAGAAAGTAAATCACAAAGTCTTCTAAAATTGCCATGAATTGGACTCCACCTTTTTTCATCATTAATGATTTCCATTCTGATTTTACAATATGATTTGATTGCCGCATTGACGACAATGACTTCACTATCAGCAATTAATTTGGTTAAATATTCAATCATCTGTTTTTTGGAGCTCCCGGAAAATTGATACACTTTACCAATGGAAATAGCCGTTGCCGCTCTAACCAATGCCGATGGGTCAGTTGAAGTTCTTTTCATACTCAACACTAATATGGGAACAATAGAAGGAATTTTTATTCCTGCTAAAGATCTAATTGCATTTGCTCTATTTATTGGATTTTTGTCATTCAACGATTTTTGAATCGAATTAATGGAAAGTAATGCTGTATCAGGTTCAATATCAGCATATTTTATTAAATAAATAATAACCAATTGCTTGATCTTAGCATTGGTATTAGTAATGTTTTTAACTACGTCGGCAAAATATGGTAATCCATCTTCACCTCGAGATATTATCGAGATCACACATTTCATCCCATTCAAGATTTCTCGATCAATTCTAGAATTTAACAATTTGGAAATTTCTTGTGGTCGTGAGGCACTTGGTGTATCTGTCAATCTTGCAGATGCAGAAACTGCTGCTTCAATCGTAAGCTCTTTAGCTGATTCTATCATGGAAGATATCTTTGAAAGAGAATCAGTCATGGTGGTCTATCTGTATCTATTGTTGATGTATTGATTGGTAGTGGTGGTGGTGGTGAAAAAGGAAATAAACGATTGATTTTTTTTTTTTTTTTTTCTTGTTGCCCTGGCTCTCGTTATTCTCTTACTGTCGACCGATACTGTTTCGTGGAAGATCCATAAAAAAAAGTCGTGTTCTCATCAATAGAGTTTTCTCTACACGTAAATAAAAGTACATCTTATGGCAATATATACTGTACAATTCAAAGCTGTGACCATCACGTAGTTATTTCTATATACATTAGTATTACTTCTTTTTTAACTTATTTGCTGCCGTTTTCATTCTCTTACCCAAATTCAATTCTTTTCTGGTCAGGATATATTCCAGTGGGAAAAACTCACCAATTGTTGATTGAGTACCTTCTGATTTTCTCTTATTCATGTCTCTAATTAATGGCACCATAACTTCATCAACTTGCACTTGAGACCAAGATACATTATACATTAAAAATGATCTAATCTGATCAAGATCAGGTACACCCCATTTGAATTGTGTCTTGTCCGAATCTACTTCAGGGTTTATATACGCATTTTCAACAACACTGTCAGGAAAACTATTTGGAAGGTAAAAATTTCCCTTCTTTATACGTGATAATAAATTTTTCTGCAACGAGGTGGTGTTTGACTTATCGGATTGAGATTTTGTATGTTGATCAAACCAATGTTTGAAATTTTCTAAATTATCAAATTCAGCAAGGATTTCCATGGCAAGCACTGGACCAATACCTTTTATCCCCTCGGTATAATCACTTCCTAATAACAAAGCCAATTCAATTAATTTCTTTCTTGTAAGACCCATTTTTGCAGAGAGATCGTCTTGCATATAACATTCAACATATTGTTTTTGATCAAACATATTCTTGTAAATTTTGTCCCCACCAAATAAAAAACAATCACTGTCATCAGTGACAATCCCATCAATCAATCCAATTTTATATAACTCGGCACATTGAGCTTCTGCTTCCATAGGTGCAGTAATATATGGAATACCGAATCTTCGTAACAATTCTTGGACGTCATTGATCATGGTTTCAGTAACTTCATCAGAGTCTCTTTTTGCTTTTTGTAACTTCTCTTTAAGTAACTGCTCGTCCGTAATTCTGGTTTCGATTGATGATATAGGTGTAGTATGGGTGGTTTTAATACGACTTTTAAGACTTTCATGATCAATTACTTCTTGCTGCATCTGTTTGACCAAATCTTCTTCCTCTTCTTCTTCAAATTGATAATCAATCACTGCAGCTTTTCTTTGATTTTCTTGGGGTTCAATTTCTTCATCATCTGACTTAACTTCAACTGACTTAGTCTGATCGTTTAGTGTTACATTAACCTTATCTGGCTGCTGATAACTTTCTTCATCCAGTTCATCTCTTGCTTCATTCAAATATTCTCTTGCTTCCATCCAAGAAATCAACCCCGCTTTTTCGTCATTATCATCAGGTTTTTTATTTTCGTATGCTCTTGTAGGCACAAACTTTTCATTATGCGGATTTAATGTTCTTCGAACATCATCTTTAAACCAATCAGGAAGTGTTTGATGACCAACTGGTTTTGATTGTTCCACTGGTTGGTCAAATATCCCGTTGACTTGCTTTGGTTCTTCTTCATCACTATCTTGTAGTTCTTCTTCATCACTGTCCTGTGGTTCAAATACTTGATCATCTTTTTTGATTTCAATTTTACCTGTCTGATGAGAGTCAGCATTAAATAGAAATGACCTTCCAAGATTAGTTGAGCCCTTGGCTATTTGTGATGGATTTGGTTTTGTGGGGGTTGAAACTGGCAATGGTACTTCAATATCAATAACACGTTCATCTTCCTTGTTAGAGTCCAGGTTAGAATTAAATAAAACCGATGAGCTAAAATCAAACAATTGTTCTTCACCTCCAACTGTTTGTCCTTCACCTTCTGTAAATTGTTGTTCTTGTTGTTGCAATTTATAATAATCAATTTTCGATTTTTCAACTGCCTGCTTCAACTCTTCTTCATCATACCCATCAATTGTCACCTTGGTTTCAGATTCTGAAAGGTTTGGCTTATATCGATCATAAATTGATGCAATCAATGCTTTTTGATACTCCTTGTCTTCTTCAGTTTCTGGTTTCTCTTCAAGTGGTACCTCTTCAAAATCAGAATCACTATCAGAATCACTATTATTACCATTGGCAACTTCTGTTTTATAACTTTCAACCTCCTTTAGAATCCCTGCATCTTCTTCACCATCACCATCAAGATCAAGATCATCATTTGGAGACATCTTATTTTTATTACTATCTAAAGATAATGTCCAACCATCCTCATTTTTAAGCAAAGTATATCGTTTATCAGAATCACCTGCTATACGTCGAGATACTGTTGAATCCGCATCCATCCCTGTTACAGTCATCAATTTCTGTGTATAAAAATTTCTTCTTTGAACTTGTTGAATTTGAAATTTTGAAAAATCCATACTATTAGGAAATAATTCCTCTAATTGATCTTTTCTATACCCCATTCTCAATCTTGATTTTAATCTTAAATGCGATAAGATCATATATTGTGTACCAATGGGTAATTCTTCAAATTCTTTTGATTTTGGATCTACTTCATTTGTATTTATCCCATCAACATGATCGAAATCTTCATAATATTCCGCTAACTCATCATCTGCCATAATTCTTCCATCTGATTTGGTCACTCTAAATTCTTTTAAATTGGGTAAATGATACTCATCATCTTTTCTGAACCTTATTGAACGTTTTGGTTCAAATGGTGTCGCTGTCGTTGTCGTTGTTGTTGTTGCTGTTGTTGTTGTTGTCGGGTTGGGTGTTCTATTAGACGATGGTAAATCTTCATCATACATGACATCATCTTCATCATAATCATCATTATCTCCAATTTGAATCATTCTCTTCTTGATTTTACTATTTGCTACTGTCTTTTCAGCTTCTCGTTGTAATTGAATGGCTAATAATTTTTGAGCAGTTTCTTTAGTAGATATGGAATGTTTCTCTCGTCGTTGTTTTCTTTCATTTATAGTTTGTCGTTTAAGGGTTGGTACTCCACCATCAAAAACAAAGATTGGCAATATTCCAAAATATAATAATTTACAAATTCTCCTGAAAAATCCAATGATATGTGATTGAGGTAATGAATTGCCATCTTTATCACGAACGGCTTTTAAAAATTGATAGATCCAAATCGAAGCATCGATGGCAAGTTTCTTTCGTGACAACGCCTCTAATCTAACAGGTCTTGCTGAAGGTCCTACTATTTGCCATAACGAATGAACACCCATTGTAGATAACTAAAAAGGATACAAGTTAAAAAGAAGTAAGATTTACTACATCTATGATTTTTTTTTTTTTTTTTTTTTCAATTGCTATCTATACGCGTTTAAAGTATTTGGGAGAACTGTCGCAGAGTTTATCCAAATGTGCTGCGGGAACCAAGAAATGTTGATAAATCAGCTTTTTTATATAAAGTAAGGTATTTGATTTCATATAGTGGTCCTGGGGTAATAAATAAAGCAAAGAATATCGATAAAGGGAATGAATACTATATCCAGTTAGTTCGCAATATGAAATAACACTTTAGATAAGTGTAAATCAAATAAATCCTATAATATGATAATTAGTCGATACTATATATGTAATTGTATTTTAATACTCTCTTTCTTAGATACTATCTGGTAGATATTACCATGTTGCTAACTAATCTGCTCAATGAGGAATGATTTATCACATCAGAATTACACTATCATATTCATAAAGAAGGTACTTTCAATCTAGTCATAGTATAACGACATCGCCGCTCCAGTATTTAGATAGTATAGTCCAATATTCATAAATTGTACTAGAAACTGCTACATTATATCTTACTAATAAATGTATTTGTAACTGAAAATTCTCATACAAACAATGCTAAAATAATAATCTATTAGGTTACAAGTTTTATCTCCAGAAATAGCACTTTTGTTGAGGTTAATTATATTTCAACCAGTCCTGTAATTCTACTTATATGCCAATTAATTATCGTCTGTTGCCTGGGTAATAAGCTAACCATACGGGTAATACACACGTGCTAATATGCACGTGACATGTTTATTTTTTTCAAATTTTCTATTTTTTTTTTTTTTTTTTTTTTTTCATCCGAATCGTCGTTCGAAACTATTTTCGATCCACTGCCACTTTCACCAAAACAACAACAAACAAAGAAGTGCTCATTAAATACCATTACAACAAGATATACCACTGAGAAACAAGATTAACGACCATGCCGATTATTTCCCTTGAATCATATTTATTTGAACGTAAATTAGCCAATTCTGGATCCATTGAAATCTTGACTAATTCAGTTATTGGGATTGATGTGGAACATTATTTAAGTAGGATTTATACATATAAAAAAGAACAATTATTACCTGCTATTGGGGGTATTCCAACATCAATAAGAGATTATATCAAATCCGACTTACAAACTTTTAAAGAATTTAACATAAAACCAATATTTGTCATCCCGGGGCTAAACACTCAATTAGAGACAAAAACTTATAAAACAAATGAATTAAATAATCATGAACAACATTTAGAAAATGTTTGGAAAAGATTCATTAGTAGAGATCCTTCCCAATTACATCATTCACATAATGCAATCATTGAAAATTTTAGAACTTTTAATGAACCATTACAAATTAGGCAATTGATTAATGATATAGTTAAAATTTTCTTAGAATTTAATGTTGACTATTTAATTAGTCCATATGATGCTAGTTTCCAATTAAGTTATTTATATAATAAGAAAACCATTGATGTGATTTATGGATCTACTGATTTATTATTAACCAGAGTAGAGAAATTTATTTTGGGAATGGAATTTCAAAGTAAAGAATTTAGATTTGTTAATAAGATTAAAGTACTTCAAGAATTAAATTTAAATGAAAGGCAATTTTTAGATTTATGTTTAATGGTGGGATGTAATTTACAACCGGAAACTTTTCCAATTTTCCCACCTATTCCAAAACCAAATCCATTACAACCTTATCCTCAATTGAGTTATTTCAAAATTGGTTTAGATATGGTGTATCAATATGCTCAATTTAGTAATGATACATCTAGTTTGTTAGGGTATGTCATGAGTTTGAATAATAGTAAATTATTAGATTTGTATTATAAAGGTGTATCTGCTTTGAAATATGTTCCAGTTATTAATCAAGAAGGATATGTTGAGTTATATAATGTTGCCATGTCGAAATTAGGAATAACTACCAACATTGACTTTTTGGATGATGATGATGACGAGGAAGATGATTATGAGGATGAAGCAGTAACAGAAGTGAGTGGGCAAAAAGTAAATGTTGAAATGAAAGCTAATGGTGATGGTGATGGTGACGGAAATGGTGAATTACCAATATCTGGTGTTAAATCAGTCAAGATTCCAAATGATATTCATGATATTATTTCTCAAAGATTACCACCGGAATTATATTTTTACCAATCGATTGGTTTGTTACCATTAGAATTATTGGAATCTATCACTAGAGGTCAATTAGATGTTAGACCACCTTTGGAAGTTGTATTATCTGATGGATACAAAAAATTGATTACCGCCAAGTCTTATCAAGAGTTGTTGGATTATCAATATAATTTGATTACTCAATTGTTGGCAAGATATTATCAAGTTAAAAAGATTAGAGTTAAATATTGGTTTAAAGATGATATTTTGGAATTAAATAATAGATTAACTCCTCCAATGTTTAAACGTGTTGACAAATTGTTTATTCAAAACGATAATTCCGGTGATAAATTTCAATTGAATAAATTTTTCAAAAACAGATTAAATGGAGAGTTTACTACTAGTAAAGAAATTAAAACTTGTGAAGATATTATATCTACTGTTATGTTGAGAACCATGTATTTGTATGGAATATTAAATGATAAACAAGAATTGTCATCTTTGGCTAAGATTTTAATCAAATTTGCCAATGAGGTTGATATCACTCAAGAAGAAGAATTTGAACAATTTGTGTTGTTGTTATTGTTGTTGCAATCTAAGAGTATTGTATTGAATGAACCAAGTAAAGAATTCACTGATGTTTCTAACTATTATAAGCAATGGGGTTCTACTCCATCAGACCAACAAACACCTGGATCACAGTATAAGAGACAAGGTGTGACTTCTGAAGAAGTAAAGAAGATCACTTTGATATCGAGGGTTTTTTCATTTAATAAATTCAATATTGTACCAATTAATTATCAAGGACCTGTTTCGAGAAGTTTATTAAATTTTAGAAGTCAAGTTGAATTTTTAAACAAGAATTTACTTAATAGTTTACAAGTTTTGTTGGTTGATTTAATTGTTCATCAAGAACAAAATGAGATTAAATTGTATGAATCAAAGAAGGATTGGTATCATTTAATTAATAATTTACCATTCTATAAAAACATTAATAATTATCTTATGGGAGTAATTGCGGAGATTTATTTTGAAATTTGTGTTAAACAAAAACAAGGAGATGATTATGAAACCAAAAAGAAGAATGCTATGAATCATTTATGTGAATTTATATTTCAAGTTAATTTCCCAACATTTAATATTAATGTTCATGGTATTAATGCTATAACTAGAGACCAATTGGTTAATGATTTTGAAAAGAGTGTTTCATTTTGGAATAAATTTGTTAAATTCAGTGAAATTACTAATGGAATTGACAAGAGTTTAATTAGTGATAAATTTTTGGAAGATATCAAACAAACTGATGAATTTTTACAGAAATATGTATAAGTATAATTAAAGAGAAAAATATATGTTTGTCTACTCTGTCGATTATTATATTTTAATATGTATATTAATAAATTACGTAAATCGTTAGTAAAATAAATGCAAGCAATATGTATATATATATATATATATAAACAAAAAAACAGTATGTGAGTTAAAACTGATCAACTATTAAAATGTAGTATCTTATAATGAATAAATATTGATTTTGACAACTGAACTGAAAGAATAATAATGAAACAATAAAATCTGATAATGACATGAATTGAATTAAATTGAATTAAATTAAATAGACCATAAAATATCATAGACCATAAAATAGACCATAAAATAGACCATAAATAGTTAACAATTATTGTTGTATTTATTTAACTTCTGGATGTAATTTCAAATATTTTTAGTTAGATCAGGTTTTCTTTTAAGAACATTTTCAACTGACATCCACCCTGTTTTATTATTTTCAAATTCAACTTCAAAATAATAACCACCTGGCCCAAAATCTCTATGACCAACAATTTTGTGTATTATGGGTTCTTTTGTAGTCATTATATATTAGTATAAAATAAAATGTGATAAGTAACTTAAAGTCTTTTAAGAAACAAAAATGAAATTGAATGGTAAATGCTTGAAATATTAGAAGAATGAATATGTTGTAAGTATATATATATATATAATAATGACAAATAGAATATAACCAATTATTGACAATAACCCAAATAACTTTAATTAAACCTCCCTCTTGGTAATAGTTTGGATAGCAATGATGATATTTTTAATGCAATCGAATTTTCAACCAGAGCGAAGGGAAGGGGAAAGGGGAAAAAAAAATAAAAATAAAGGGTAGTGTAAATCTGGAGAGGAAATTTTAAATGGAAAAAAAAGTAATAAAGGGGAAGGGTGAAAAAAAAAATAAGATGAAATTAAATACAGATGAATTCAACATACAAATTCATTTTGGTAATAATTTCATTATGTCGTCTCTTTTTTTTATTGGTTTTAGATTGGGATTGACTAAAATTAGGATATAATGTTTACGAATTAGTAATTTGTTGGAGAGAGAGAGACACAGAGAGAGGTACATTGTTATCCAATAAAATCCATATATATATATACAATTGTATCTATTCTTAGATCTCATTAAACCAAAGTTTCGCAAATGTTGATGGTATGACGTCATGCGCATTATTTATAAGTTTTTCTTATTTTTTTTAATTTTAGTTTACTTTGACATCCATATTAGACGTACATGTACATACTGTACTTTTGTTGCATGTTAGTATCGTGTAATTACAATATTATAAACCTGAAATACAGTTATTGATCATACTTTATGGGGATTATTTAGGGTCTTGTCTTTGAATTAAGAATTCTTTTTTTTTTCTCATTTCCCAAAAGATCCAAGGTTTGTACAAGGTAGTTCATTTTTAACCTAAGAACATGTTAAACATATAATGATAAAATTATAAATTACTATTACATATACACTCATTAAACTAACCTACGGAGGAAAAAAAAAATCACTATTGATATCTATAATATAATTCATGATGTTGAGATAAATCAGGATATTTCTTCAAATAATCAGTGGCTAATCTTGGAGTCATTTGTATTACAAAATTTAATGATAACCAAGCCTTTTGACCTTCATCAAATAAAACTTCTAGAAATACACCGGTGGCTGATTTCTCATGATTCAATATACGTTTAATCTTTAAATCGTGTCTATGTATCGTAGATGATGGCATTATACTCGTAAAAATACTCAACAAAAGTCAATGGAGTCGGGGGGAATAAGCAAAGATGGAACAGTAACAAGAAGGTAGAATTCTTTTTTTTTTATGTAGTACTATTGATGATACCAAAAGCTGTTAGTTATAGAAATGTTTCTTGTGGGGTTCGATGCAATTGAAATGAAAATCTAAGAAACATATCCATCTTTATTTATATATAATTGAAAATGAATAATTCAATGTGGGTGAAAGATCTTCTATGGTATAAAGTTTAAATTGAGATTTATTTTTTTTTTAAAAAAAAAGTATCTATAACAATTTATGATAAAAGGATATATTAAATTTCTTTAAAATTTACCAATGATTATTCAATTTATCGTCAAAAAAAACAGAAATTGATTTACTCAACAAAAATTCAAAACAAATTTACAGGATAAATTACAGTTTATAAATTTATTGGTAGTTTCTGATTTGAGGTGTTTATCTGAATAACCAGCTAAAATTTTTGCCTTTTTAAGTCCCCACCCTCCCACCAACCGTCTCCACAAATAATTGATGTACAAATTGTGATTACTACATATACTTTTGGAATATCAATAAACTTTTTACTTGATGCAATGAATCATTCATTCATTGATAAAACATGACAATTGTTATAAAACAACATTTACATACATGAATAGTAATAGTCATACCCAAAATATCAACGACAATCTACTTTGTTACTTACCGTTGTCAATTCAATTTGATGACCCCTGTCCCCCAAAAAAATTGATTAGCGATAGAGAACCAATTCCCACAGATATTGTGTGGATAATTTTTTTCGTCTAATCCCGAGGAGTATTTTAGGTACACATACTATAACCCCCTTTGATATAATATGTTTGACGCACGACTTGGTCACCAAATTGACCTGTAGTTTTTGTGACAGAAGTATATATAGAAAAACTTTGACAATTATAAAAAAGGAATAATTACTTTTTATATTTTGTTACTGTAAAGATATAACACTGTCTTAGATAACATTATCTAATTTATTTAGATGATACAGTACAAACTAATCTATTTAATCTTGTGATACTATTCAAAATAATGCAAATTGTACTTGGCATTATTTGGATGGAGTAACAGGAAATATTTTATAACTTTTTAATTGGTAATATATTAGGTATAGTATGACTACCAATACTTACAAATTACATTCACCTTTAGAATTTTTATTAATTTTTTTATCCACGTTTTTATCATGACGTCATTCACTGTAAATAAAGTTTGGTTTTTCTTATAAGGTTTATATATTTATAACATTAAGGTACACGTTTAATAAACTGTAACAAATTTCATAATTCTATAACTTTAAAATTATAAGATGTTGGGAAACAACTTTGGAGGGGAGGGTGTCTAATCATTAATTTAGCCGTAGTGTTTTAAATAATGATCTGCCACAATTGGATTTTTATTTAAATATTCTTTAGTTTTTATTGGATCCATCTTCATAACTGCATTTATTGATAACCATGATTTTTCATTATCTTCATATACCACAAGTAATGATAATCCATCAATGTTTTTTGAATATCCTTCTATCTTTTTAATCTCATAATCAAAATTTATTGTCATCTCTTAGAATATATACCATTTAATCTGTTCAACTACAACAGGTTTAAAACCAAAACCAAAATAAAAAAATGACCTGGTATTATTTAATCAGATATTACTCAAGTTAATTTCTTCAAGTTGACTAATTTCAAGGAATTGGAATTTAGGGTTTATTTATCCTAAATGTTGATTCACATATATAAAAAAAAAAGATTTGTTGCAATCACAACAAAACTTCCATTAATCTTGTTGGGTTTTCAACCATATCATTAAGATCCATGATTTTATTATCAAAAAAAAAAGACAAGAAATATTAGTTTAAATACAATTGATAGTCCTAACGCCATTATCTCAGTTAAATCAATAAATCCCCACTTCAGTAATAATAAATTATTGATAGTAGAATTAATGGATAAGAATAATTCTTTATACATCTAACTACATTTGTTTGAGTGAATGTGTAGTATCCCCACCTCAGAATGATTAAACTTTTTTTTTGCTTTAAAGTTTATGAAGCTGAGATTATTTAAAAACCATATTGAAGGATAAATCACTATTCTTTTTCCATTCTGGTGCATGTTATATGTATACTCCAAGGAGATAAGTTTCATTTAGGAGCAAGGATATTTTCAATAAAGGTATTACTTATCAATTGTGACCTGATTTATAAGTTAGTAAGAATAACATTATCATTACAATTTGTATGAATATAATTTGATTTTCACACCTATTTGTAATTTAGAAATATTGTTTGGATATTAACCAAGTATATTTAAATTGAAAAAATTTTTCAATATTTTCAAACCTATGATAATATTATCAAAATTAACTTCTACTAATATGATATCATAAAACATGACCTGTTGTATTTGAATCCAACAATAATTCAAGAGCAATTAAAAATATATAACAAAGCTTCACATAACCATTGTATGTATCAAAAGCTTAAACTTGAAAAACTTTAAAACATTTAAATCTCATCTTGATTTTTAATACAAAGATAAATTTATAATGTGATTAGTAACATAATAATAACAATAATCATTTCCAAAAGAACTTTTAAATTAGACGGAGTAATTGATTTTCCTTCTAGTTTATATTTCTCATGATAACAATAAGACGCAAATTATTTAAACAAAAACGAATAAAGTGTAATAACTAATGTACGGTCTACTTATTGGCATTTAATTTAAGTCAAAGATTTAAGATACCCAAATTAAACCACCATTTCCTATTCTATTACAGACTATGTGACCATTCTAACATGGATCAATATATTTTCCCCAAAAAAATGATATTTACAAATCATTAATTTTTTTCAATATTGATGATATTAATGAATATAGTTAAGTTATTTAATTGGTTTATTTGTAATTTTTGTATGATTGATTTATAGTGTTTATATACCAATATCTACAATTCACAAATCGATTGTTATTAATTTATTTTTATTCTAATATCACATAAAACATCATATATATATATTAAACAACTCATTAGAATTAATTATTTAAATAAAAATATTTATTATTATATCACCATATTTACCTTATAGGAATTTTTTATCTTATTTTTTACGACTTAATATAAAATCATGATAATGTAAATCATAGAATTCTTCATACATTTGAGGCTTAGCTCGTTTGACATCTTTAACTTGTTCAATACCTTGAGATCCATTTTTATATTTAACATGAAGTTGTTGATTATTAAGATATTGAATTATTTTAATAATATTAGCACTACAACTACTGGTATTACTATCATTTTTTATTGATCCATCAAATCTACCCATTTTATTTAAAACCTTGTTAATGATTGACAAAAGAAAACATGAAAAAAAAAAGAAAAAAATTGTCTTCAAGACTAAATAGGTTTGATATATAACTAGTTTCAGTCTAGTAAAATATTGATATATCACAAACCATAATTTTAATAATTATCTAACTATCCATCATACGAGTGAGAGTTATCAATAATAATCATGGAGGGAGGGAGAGGAAAAGTTAACTCGAAATTTTTGTTTATTGTTATTGTTGGTTAAATTTAGAAACAAATATAAAACCAAGAGTTAACAAATATATATATCAATGTATAAAGTGTATAACTTTAATTTATAATTATAGACTAACATTCCGATTTAAAACAGTGGATATGGTAGCGCCAATGATTTGAAAAAATGGGAGAAACAATTCGCGGTGAAAGTGAAAAAAAAAAAAAAAAAAAACATCTATGAGCAATTAAATAACCAATCAAATTTCATTCTGGGGGGGAATAGTTAAGAATTGAAATTAATCTCAAATTGGAAATTACAATTATATATAATGTATAAAAGAGACATTAGATATATATTTAAAAATTTGAATAGATCACTTACGACAAATACCAGTGGTGGTAGTAGTACCAATAGTAGTGGTGGTAGTTTTAATAATTCAATAATTATTGATAAACCATTAGGAACCGGATCAGGACCATTTATTGAATTACCAAAATTTAAAGCAATAGGTAAAGATGGGAATTTATTACAAGTTATAATTCCACAATCTTCATCTAATTTAAATATTCAAATTAATTCAAATTCAATAATTGGAATAACTAGTAATGATGAAATTAATTTAAATTTTAAAAAAAAATATTTGTTTAATAATAATGGATTAGAATATCAAGAATTATCAACTAATTCAAATAATGATTTAAATTTATTAATTGAATCGAATAAAAATAATAATTATAAATTAATTGAATTAAATAAAAAACAAATTAATCCTTGGATTTTAATTAATGATGAAGATTTAATTGGTTGGATAGAAAATTATAAATTAGAATTTAAATCAATTGATATATTTGAAAAATTTAAAAGTTTACAAATTAAAGGTAATGGATATATATTAATTAATGGTATAAATGAAGGAGTAGGAGAAATAATTGATTTAAATTTAAATAAAAATGAAGAAATTTTAATTAATCCAAATTCATTAATTGCTATTAATGGTAAAAGTATAAGTTATCAATTGATTTCTCATATTGGATTATTTGATAATAAATTTCCAAAAATTCCACCACTAATATCATCAATTTTTAAAATTAATTTACCAAATTATGGAATTTGGGGTAATTTATTTAATCCAATTAAAAAATTCATTAATGATAATCAAAATAATTATAATAAATTTATTAAATCAATAAAAGAACAACAATTATCCATGAATAAATATTTAAATTTAATTAATAATTATTTAATTAAAATTTATGAATTTATTTATTCAAAATTATTTTATAATTCTGAAGGTTTTTTATTAAGAAAGAATCCAATATTTATTAAAATTAAAGGTCCAGCAAGAATTATTATGAATAACAATCACGTGATTAATAATAATAAATTTTTTACAAATAAAGAAATTAAATCAATTTTATAACATTATATATACTGTAAGTTAAATTGTAATTACTTAACAATATATATACAAAAGAAAAAGAGGAGTTTATTAAAGATAAATTTAAGTTGAAGTAGATTTATCTTTGTTGGTCCCATTTTGATCATGAATAATTTTTTTGGCCCTACGCCCAGGCCCTATGCCCTGGACCCGCTCCCCCGCCTCCTTAAAAAATGATCGGGTGTAAAACTTTGTTTTTAGTCCTCGCCGCACTCGCCCCACTTGCCCAACTCGTCGCACTCCAAGTCGATCAGTCGACAAGTCAAGAGACGAAAAAAAAAAAAAGGGGAAAACTTTTTTTGTTACAACTAACAAAGAAGAAGGAGAATCTAACAATCAATTGAAAATTAAATTTTTGATTTCCTTCAAAGATTATTATCAATTAAACCAAAACCAAAACCAAAACCAAAACCAAAAAGTAAATTAACAAACAATCGTTATACATTTTACTTGGTTATATTAACAAATGGAGATATCTAAATTAACTGAACCTGAAGATTGGGAATATTTTGCCAAAGGAGCAGCTAATATATTATTTAAATATATTGGTAATAATGATTATTTAAAACATAAATTATTAAGAATTCGATTATTAAAAGAAGAAAAAGAATATATATCAACATGTGAATTATATGATTTTATTGAATTAAAATGTAAAAATTTATTTCCTCAACAAATTATTGATATTCAATTAATTGTATTAACTAGTGATTTTATTAATAAATTAAATAATCAAGGTTTTGCATTAATGATTAGTGAAAGATATGGATTATTATTACCTAATATACTTGATGGAAATTATGAAGAATTAAGTTTATCTAAAAAATGTCAATTATATTATTCACCACCAATTAATAACCAAGAAGAACAAGATGATGAAGAAGAAGGGATTAGTTCAGTTATATTTGAAATTAAACCAAAATGGTTATATGATAATTATAATTCAAATTATTGTCGTACATGTTCATTAAATCAATTAAAAAAAGTATCAAGACATTTTTGTCCATTAGATTTATTATATTCAGAAACTATAGATAATGGATTAATTGATTTATTTAAACCAATACCAAATGAAATTCTTGAAAAAATTGAAAAATTAATACCATTAAAAAAATTATTTAAAATTTATTTAAATAATAAAAATAATGTATTTCAACAATTACGTAAATATCAAAAAATTAATAATAAAAATGATTTAATTGAAAATTTAACAAGTTCAGAAGATGTTAGTTCAAATTTATCATTAATTATGACATTAAGAGATGTTGGATTATTTTTAAAATTTGAAAAATTTAATGATAAAAATCATTTACATACTTCTCATAATAATATTAATAATGTTTATATTGTTGATGGTGAAAAATTTTTACTTTCTTGTAATATTTATGATTTAGATTTAAAATCAAAAATGAAATATAAATATTGGTTAAAAATTGAAAATGATTTACAATCTATTTATAATAGTTCAAATCCAAATTGGAGATACTGTACCAAATATCCTGGTATGAATAACAATAATAACAACCAGGAACAACCAGAACCAGAACCAGAACAAGAACAGGAACAAGAACACGAGATAGTAGAATAATCATCATTTATAACTAATATACAATATACACTATATCATTTATCAAAATCAATTTATTATTCATAAGTTGATTTGTACTGTAAAAGAAATATTAAATGTGTATATGCAAATATATATACTATTTATCAAAATGAAATGAAATGAAATAATATACATATAATATCTTGAAGTATCTTTACCAAACATCTTCTTGATATCTATTTTGAACTTTCCAAGATTTAACCAATTCAGCAGCTTTTTCTTCATTAATATCTCTATTTTTAGCAACAATTTTTGCAATTGCAGCTTGAACATCTCTTGCCATTTTACTTGCATCACCACAAACATAAATAACTGCATTTTTAATTAATAAATCATTAACAAGAATAGAATTTTCTAAAATTTTATCTTGAACATAAATTTTTTTAATTGGATCTTGTCTTGAAAATGCATTAAACATTTGAAAATTTTCTCCCAATATTGAAGCATAATCATTCCATTCTTGTTTATACAAGAAATCTTCTTCTGAATTTCTACAACCATAAAATAATATAGTTTTACCAACATTAACACCATTTTTAACTTGTTGAACTCTTTCTCTAATAAATCCTCTTAATGGAGCAACTCCAGTACCTGGACCAATTAAAATAATTGGAGTAGTTGAATTTTTAGGTAATTTAAAATTTGATCTTCTAACATGAATTGGTAATTTAAATTTATTAAATTTATTTCTTGGACCATTTAAATCATAATGAACCATTGAAGATTCATTAATTTTATTATTTTGTTCAATTTCAATATTTTTTAATAAATTAGTAACAACACCAGTAATTGGTCTACCATCAGATTCTTTTTCAGCTTCAACAACAGCAGTAATATTAATTGTTTGTTTTTCACATAATGAAGATGAAGAAATTGAATAATAACGAGGAGTTAAATGTTGAATATTTTCAATAAGAAATTCAAATGGTACATTTGACCATGGAATATTATTTGAAGAAAATAATAAAGCATCAGCAATATTAAATTTTTTATGAGTAATTTTTGTTGCAAATTCTTGTTTATAACCACCAAGTCTAGTAAAAATTTTTTTAGTTTCTTCATTAGGAGCAAAACCAGCAATTGATAAAAAAAATTGTCTTGAAATTGGACCAGAAATTTCTAAATGATGTCTAATAACTGCACCATAAGTGATTGGATTTGGGAATGGAATAGTATAAGTTGAATCTAAAGCTTTTAATTCAATAACAGTATCAAGTTTATCTTGTAAATCAAAACATTTAACAAATTGTTCAATATTTTCATTAGAATTTGATGGCCAAATAGCAAGATGATCACCAGTAGAATATTTTAAATTTGAATCAGAAATATCAAATTCAACATGAACACAATGTCTATCAATTGAATTAAATAATTCTTTAGTTTTAGTAATTTGAGCTAAATAAGGATGAGTATGATCAAATGGACCTTTAGTTAAATCAATTTCTTGAGAATTAATAATATAATTTTTATTTGGTTCACCTAAAGAAACTTGTTGATCATCAACTGATAAATCAATTCTTTCAATTAATTCAACATTTGGTTCATATTTTAATTCTTTTTCTTCAAAATTTAAATCATTTTTTAATGATTCAAAAACATTATCTTTCCAAGTTAAAAAATCTTCATCTAAAGTACCAGTACCATCATCACCTTCACCATAATCAGCAAATTTCTCACCACCTTTTTCTTCTAATAATTTATCAAATTTTCTACCAATTGCATTATAAAATTCATAAGTTGAATTACCTAAACCAAAAACAGTAAATTTCAAAGTACTTAAAGTATCAGCTTCTTCAGTTAACCAAGTATGAAATTCATCAGCATTATCAGTTGGTTCACCTTCACCATAAGTGGCAACAATGAAAAAAACTAAAATATCTTGAGTAATATCACCAAAATTATCAAAATCATAATCAGCAAAATCAGCAACCATTGTTTTTAAACCAAATCTTGAATGTAATTCTCTTGATAATTTATTTGAATAATCTTCTGCAGTACCAGTTTGAGAACCAAATAATATTAAAGTATTTTTATTATTTGATTTTAAAGCTTGTAAAATATCTCTTGAATTATTATCATTTTCAGTATTAAGAAAACCTGTATCTTGATTATTTTGATCAAGAAATTGATTTTTAGCAAAATAAGCAGCCAATGCTATAATTAATGTTATAATAACATATAAATCTAATTTATCCAATGCCATGATTATCTAACAACAAAACCAACAACAACAAGAAGAAGAAGAAGAAGAAGAAGAAGAAGGAAAAGAAGAATGAAAAAGTGAAATTCAGAGTTTATAAAAGAAGGAAAAAAAAAAGTTTGAAATGTTGAAATTGAGTAAATTTTTTATTTTCCGTCGTTTGTGAATTTTTATCGTATGAAATTTTTTTTTCTTTAATGTACGATCAATCAATTAATCAATTAATCAAGAATGAAAGAATAAAACTTTATATGGCATACCTCACATGATGTGTAATAACTTACTATAATGAACTACAACTACATATAGAATACTAATTGAAAATACTCTAAATGGTTTTATTCATTGATTACAATTAATTATTTGAATTTTTATGATAATTTTTTGATTTTTCGATATCGGATTATTCTTCTTCTTCTTCTTCTTCTTCTTCTTCTTCTTTTAATTCTTCTTCTAATTCTATAGAGAGAAAGAAAAAAATTTTACATAAAAGATTTCTTAATTCAGAAAAAACATAAAAAAAGAATTAAATACTTACATTTAGTATATATATAGAAACATGAACTTCAAACTTTGAATTACTTCACTAATATTCAATGATTACATAACAATTGAATGTTGATAGGTTTATCTGAGTATATGATGGTGATGGTGATGGTGATGGTGATGGTGATGGAGTAGGAAATACAATTCTTTTTGAATAATAAATTAACACATGTTATTCCTTTTTACTTCCCCCACAACAAACAAGAAGCAGAATATGATAATTCATGTAGAAATAATTTCATATGCAAAGAAAATGAAAATTAAAATTCTTGTTTAAATTTATATAAGACCATATGATTATTATTATACTATAATTTATCTCCGATACATTGCTGTACCCCGCCCCCACCCTTACACCTCCGTCCTTGCCCCCTCCCCCCGGCACACACATTTCCTTACTTATAGTTTACTGATTTTCTTACTGATTTTCATTTTATTCTATTGGTTCTTCTTCTTCTTGTTCATTGGTAATATTATTATTACTATTTTCATCAGCTTCAACTAATGCTACTCCATATGCTTTTTCAATTGTTATTAATGCTCTTTCACCAATATTACTATCATAATTATCCCCATATATAATTTTAATATATTCAAATACTCCTTGAGGTGAAAATTCAACTAATGATCTTTTCCCTAATGAATAATCATAAATATCTTCCAGTTCAGTTCTTCCTTTTAATTTTTTCTTCAGTAAATAATCTCTATCAATTAAATCATTAAGTAAATCTTTACAATTCATATTAATATTACTATTTTTTTGATTAAGATTATCTGATATACCAAATTTTTTTAATTTTTTAAATAATATAATTTCTTGAATATGATTTTCATTTAATATAACCATTGATATTATAACTAACATAATCCCAGTTTTAATTAATTCATAATGTGATCCTGGTGTAAAACTTTTCTCATATTCAGGTAAAAAAAATAATCGACTTGTTATATCTGGTTTTTTAAAACTAATTCTTAAATCTTTATTCCATAATTCTCCTAATATATTTCTTGATTCACTCAGTAAATTATTAACTATAATATATGGTCCTTTACCTCCTGATGATGAAATACCACCACTAGTAGTAGTATTGGTTTTCCTGATTTTTGTTGCTGGTTGTTCCTTATCTGATTTAATTTTTTGTTTATTATCAATTGTATTATTTGTTGATATTTCTTCAATTGATAATCCATAAACTTCTTTTAATATAATATTAGCTTGTTCAATTAATTTAACACTAGTTAATTTTCTACCAAAATTATGTTTAATATATTTAGCAATATGATCTGATCGAATTTTTTTACCATTTAATTCTCTAGTTAATGCTAATCTAACTACTTGATTTATAACATGTTGCATTTCTCCATCATCAACATTAGGTGTTGCTTCATCGGTATCACGACCACCACGACCACCACCACCACCAACCGGTGGTGGTGAATCATAAAAATCATTATCTAAATTGTTATAATCTTCATCATAATTATTATCTTCTTCTTCTTCAACAAATTCACTCAAATCATTTAAACTAATCTTATTTCTAGAACTCATTAGTAATTTATAATCCTTATTGATAAACAAGACCAGTGCCTTGATGAAATTTCTTATAGTTTTTTTTTTCTGTTTCTATGATTTAATGTAAATTTTTATTTTTGGGGTAGGTTACACGACTAATGAAAAAAAAAAAAGGATTATATAGTTCACACACGCGTCTTTGTGGTTACAAATTATATAGTTGCAAATTAATTACATCTACTGTAGTTTTTTTGGGGGATCAACTTATATAGAAATGTTGGCAAAGATGAATATCAATAATTAATCGATAATACTATGTGTGATGACCAGGGTATTTGATTTTATATATTATTTGAGTGAATTATAGTGTAATTTATCAATGATTTTCAGACTTTGATTGTTTAATAATTGGTGTGTTTTTTTGAACCAGGGTCTTAGAACAATTATTTTATATGGTAGTTTTACAGGGTTTTTTATTCAAGTGACGTATGATTCTAACATTTTTAATTCTAATATACTCTTTACAAAAAGATAGACCATGTTTATACATTTACAGTTTTAAGCATTGTAGTATTAATCTATAACTTTTTCTTTAACTAGTTGCATTACTTTAACTAAACAAATTTAATTCCAAAAACAGATGATTCAGTAGGTTTAAATTCAAAAAAAGTGATTGGTCGGAATATTTTATGATAATTCATCTTCATTAGGATAAAAAAACAAAATAAAGTTTTCATATTTATTCCAATATGATTAGTTATTGCAAAACATTTGATTAAACTATTGGTGTATCTCAATTTTATACTTAATTATGATTTCCTAACAACGACTTCCTTTTCAATAAAACCCACCACCATGTAGTGCAATTTATTCAATAATCATGAAATTGATACAATCAAAAATGAAAAACTATATCTCTAAGAAGGTGAATTATTATGATAATAAGTTTTGATTTTCATATTAAAAATATAAATTTGAATAGTTTTGGGTAAATAGAAAAGGACTTGTAAAACAAAAAGATATATATATATAAAAAATGATATTATTTTAAATGAACAATGATCTTAATGAAGTGTTGATTGATACTGAAGAACATTATACTAGACCAAGTAATTGTTTAATGGTATAAGGTTTATAATGGTCTGAGTTTGGTTAATAATAGAGGTATATCTTAGTATATTATCTAAATTTTGCCCTTTTAATCACTTCAAACATATCGATAGAAATATTTTCCACTATACGATCATCATTAGTATACTATCATTCATCTATATGATGTAAAGTAATCTACAATAAAAAAATAATTTGATTATATCAATCATATGTAGATATACGTATACATATATATTAATAAATATAAATTATAAAAAAAAAAATTGAATTGCTAGATGACTAAATTAATGGTTAGTAATTGAGTTATTATCATTACAACGAACGCTTCAAAACCTAAAACGTCATGAAAAAAACCAAACTCATTTATATCAATACAAGATACAATAATAAAGCTGATATAACTGGACGATAATCTAATCATACTGAGATCAAAGAAATATAAAAAGTTGGAGCCATAAGTTTTAAAAATAATTTGTAAATATTTCAACGAGATTTTGTCTCCTTTAAATATAGTAGTGACTCGAGAGGAAACGGGGGCTGAGGAAATTAACATAAAGAAAAATATCGATCCCGTTACATCCGAAGTTTGGTTAATTTGTGAACCCCCACGAACCTGTAAGTTTATTTATTGATCAGATATAAGAATCGAACTCGTAAGAGAGAAAATCAACCAATTTGTAATTGTTCTACGGGACTTGAACATCTATTTATAAATAGATAGGATTCTCTTCATGGGATTAGAAAAGGTATAAAGTAGAGGAAAGAAATTAACAGTGATTAAATATTTATACATAATGTGTGTATAAGTTTTATACTGATGCATGATCTTCATTATCAACATATAAGATTCAACAAAATACTAATTTTTGAACAAATTATCAAGAAAGAAAGAATGAAAATTAATTAGTCATATTATGATTACTAAAAAGTCATATAGTTTGTAATATAGATATGATTTAATAGTTTATAAATAATAATTGTAAACTAAGGGGGGGTGAGTAGAGATTTAAATGAACTGTTAAATATTAATAGAAATGAATTATACATAGATATATATTAATTTGAATAATTTATATAATCATGAAATTGCTAAATGATGATTAAACTCTTGAAGTTAGTAAAAAAAAAAATGTCCATTTAGGACATTAATTTGAATGGTTTGACAAGTCTAAGATCAATTTAATAACATAGCAACACTGCCCCTATTAGCTCAAAATAACACCTAATGAATTAAGAATTAAAAAAGAATTAAAAAAGAATAAAAATTTTTTTTTTTTGGATATTGGATTTTAAAATCAACAAAAAAATTTTTATTAAGATCATGTATTTGTTCATTATACACGACCTCCTTTCTATTAAAGTATTGGCTTAGAATTATCATTGAATACAATATAATTAACTTCACTTTAAACTTATGATAACTTGACTTTATTTATATTTGACACATGACCTGTTATTATATTATTAGAACTTAATTAATATTCTATATCTTTCTTTTTTTTGTTAATTTACAACAGTATTGAATATAAATTCTATTGATAACAAATTGGGGCTTTCTCCACGTTTCGCAATAATTAAAAAAATTAAAAAAAAAAAAAGGAGGAGGAGGCGTGTCCATAAGACCAAAAATTATCCATTTATTGAGCAAAATATCCATTGATCAATAGCAATCATTTTATATATTTAGTTAAATCTTCTTCTTCTTCTTCGTCTTCTTCTTCTTTATTATCACCATGAAAGTTAAAACCATGTCTTCTGAAACTACACCACTTTTGAAACCTGATAATTCAATTAATTTTAAAAAAATTCAATTTAAATCTAGAAAATTATTTTTAATTATAGTTTTCCCAATTTTATTTCTTATATTATTAATTATTACCATACTTATTCAATCAAATAAAATGAATTTAAATTCAAACCCACTTTTATTAAGAATTTATACTAATAATATTCGATTTGATAATAAAGGACATCCTGATAAATATGAACAACCATGGGAAATTAGAAAAATTCAAAGTATAAATTCAATGCATTTTCATACTACTCAAGGTCAAGGTAATATTATTTGTCTTCAAGAAGTTTTATATAATCAATTACAAGATATTTTAAATGGATTAAATGAATTTGAAAATTGGAATTATTTTGGTGTTGGTAGAACTGATGGGAAAAAATTAGGTGAATATTCTCCAATTCTTTATAAAAAACTGGAATTTGAAATTCTTAATAGTAAAACATTTTGGTTATCTCCTACTCCAGATAAACCAAGTAAAGGTTGGGATGCTGCATTAGAAAGAATTGTAACTATAGTTACATTTGAATCAAAATTTAATCCACTGATTAGATTTAATGTTTTTAATACTCATTATGATCATCGTGGGATAATTGCAAGAAGAGAATCTTCATTATTTATTGCTGATAAATTAAAAAATTATAATGATTATCCTTCATTTTTAGCTGGTGATTTAAATACAGAACCTATTGATGAACCTCATTCTATTTTAGAATCAAGTGGTTTTAAAGATAGTTTTAAATTAATTGATAAAAAATTCTCTTATGGATTTAATACTTCATTTACTGGATTTGATAAAGATAATGAACCAATTTCAAGAATTGATTATATTTGGTCTCCTTCTTATACTACATTTAATATTGGTCATAATAATAATAATAATAATAATGATAATGATATTATTTCAAATAAACAAGATTCAATTAATCATTTTGGTGTTGATTTAAAACTGTTTGGAATTGTTAGTAATTGGTTCAATGGTCATTTCTTTTCTGATCATCGTCCAGTTGTTGCAACTTATGAGATTAATAGAACTCCAGTATAAAAAGTTGATACCAAAATATAGGTGCATCACCGGTATAAGTAGATCAATCATACAAATTTAACACGGACAAATTAAGTGACATTCTTTTCTTCTTCTTTATATATATAAAATGATTATAAAATATACAAAATTAGTATATATGACTAGTTTATATAAACAATGATTGGTCTATACTATACAAACGGGCAGATGTATCTTTACTTCCAACACCTAAAAGAAATCTATTCTTATTATGAAGTTTATTACTAAAACTTAATTTTTCAATTCTTCCAGAAGGTGTAAGATCATTATCAAAAGAAATAACTAATTTAAATTCTGGATTTGACATATCTATTGAAAAAATATCAATTCCACCATTCTCTAAACCAATTGCCACAATTGAATGATTATTTATTAACCCACCTTTATAGATAGATACAGATGTTATTGGTTCAGATAATTTTGAAAAACTTCTTAATTCAACTTTATTATTTGAAATTTCCCATAATTTAATTTGTTTATCTCTTGAAACAGTAGTAAAATAATTATCAATTGGTAACCATGAACAATCCCATAAAATTCTTGAATGAGCTTTTGAATTTAATTCAATTAATTTAAATTCACCAATTTCTTCATTAATAACTTCCCATAAACTAAATTGTCTATCTCTTGAAACTGCCAATAAATATTTCCCATTAGGTGAAAATTCAAGACTTGATATAGTTAAATTATGACCCAGTAGAATTTGTGGACTTTGTTGATAATCTTTTGAAACATTAAATATTCTAATCACAGCATGTTTGCCAGTATTTGATTTACATGCAGTAGCAATTAATTTACCATTTGGTGATGTTGAACAACAACTTATTTCATAACCATGTCCATATAATTTTTCTAATTCTGGGAATAAAGTATATCTTTGTAAATATTCTTCAACTGGAGGTTCTTCAAGTGATGCTAATACATCATCTGTACCTTCAGATGTTTTCTCATTATTATCATCATCATTTTTATCATTTGGATCATCATCTTGGTGATGATCACCTTGTTCAATTTGATTTTCGGCTTTATTAGATAATCCTAATGCTGGTAATGATGCAGTTATAGGTAATTCAGAATTTTCATCAATTACTTTAATACCACATAAACTTTCCAATAATTTACTAATAGATTTTGTCATTTCAAAAACTCGTAATATTTTTTCATCACCACCAGAAACAAATTTGGTTGGAGTAATATTATCATAACAAATCATATCATATCCATGAATTTGTGGTCTAGCAAATTCATGCCATGACTCAGAGGTTAATTTTTTCCATGGAGCATAAAGTCTAGTGGTTTGATCTAAAGAAGTAGCAATAAAATAATCACCTTCAATAGACCATTTAATATCAGTAATATCTTTAACAGCACCAGTAATACCCAAAGTACCTTCAAATGATTTACCATCAGTATTAGATTTATAAACTCTAAATGATCCAGTTTTACCACTAGCTAAAACATAATGTTCTTGAGTCTTTGGATCAATAAACCATAAACATGCCCAGAATCCACCAGATGCACCAGTTGCAGTTGATGCACCTTTAATAGACATTTCCCCTAATCTATTAATACAAACCCATATACCTGAATCAGAATCCATTTCCCAAATCATTAATGCAGTATCAGCAGTACAAGTCAATAATTGTAATTTTCTATCATTAGATTTAGGATCTTTACAAGATGGATGCCATTGTAATCCACTTATCCAATCATCATGACCCATGATTAATGCTTCAAAACTAAATGCTGCTCTTGAACCACTAGATAATTCAAATTTATATTGTTTGTTAGATAATAATACTAATTTGGTTGGATCTTCATCTGAATCATCAATCAAATCATTTAATTTTAATCTCCATAATCTTACATATCTATCTTGTGCACCACTTGCCAAAATATAATTCTTATGAGTTTCTTCAGTAACAAATTGAAGACATTTAACCCAATCTTCATGACCTGATAATTCTGCATTTTTCTTTAATGATAAAATTTGAGTTCCTTTTAATTCAAAATTATAAATATAAACAATATTGGTAGTACCACCAATGGCAATTAAATAATCATTTGATTCAATATCTTGAATTGCTAAAGTTAATGGGAAAAAATTAGATTTAACTTGAAATTTTTCACCTAATTTAAATTCTTTAATTGATTCATCATAAACCCAAATAATAATTTGATGATCTGCTCCACCAGTTATAAATACTTTTTCATTAATAACAGCAATACAAGTGACTGAATGAGAATGTTCAATTAATGATTGAGAATATTCATAAATATTACCATTTTGTTTCCAAACATTAACCATATGATCTTCACCAATAGATACTAAAAATGGACTATTTGGAATAAATTTCACACCTGTGACTTCTTGAGTATGTTTCTTTAAAGTATAATATACTCCATTATGATTAGAATCTAATGGGTTCCAAAGGGCTACGGTATTTGCAGCTCCAAAGGCAACAATATTATTCTCTGAATTATAATCAGAAACATAATTTTGTTTATTTGCTCCAATAAAAATAGCTTCCTGTGACACTTCAGACCTAGTCATGATTGCTAATGTAGTAATTATAGTGGTAATAATCAAGTCTTAAGAAGGAGAAATGATTACGATGAGAAGATCATTATGAAAAAAAAAAAAAAATAAAAAAAAATTTATACTGTCGTGTGGAATTGCTCAAAAATGAAAAAATTGAAAAATAAAAAAAAATAAAAACACCACTTTGATAATTCTAGATTAATAGAACGTAAGACTAAAAGATATACAGTAGATAACAACAATGGTAACAGCGTATGTATACATTAATTCTACTCATTGATTGAAGAATTGGGTTTCTAACAAGTTAATTTTTTTTTGGGTTTATATTTAGTGTTCTTCTAGTACAAAAGGCAACCCCTGAAACAATCACACAATTTCATGATCAAATATCGAATGAATTACCCACCACTAAAGGTAAATGGAGTTTTAATTTCAAGATATTTAAAAATAATCAATATTCAATTCCTTTAGAACTTGTTAATACTCATACTCAAGCACCAGAATCAAAATATTTATTTACTCTTGCACCTTCATATTTACCAGATTCAACAATCACATTAATCAATGGAAGATCAGCTGGAGTATTTACCAATTCCATTGAAGAAGAAATAAGTGAATTAGGACATCCTACAGAACTAAGTATTCCAAATGAACATTTACATAAAGGAGCTACCACGGGATTAAATGATAGATTTGATTTATTTGTTGGTGCAAAACTACAAAGTTTATGGAGTCAAAGACAATTAATTAAAGGAGATGGTGGACAAATATATGAATTAGAAAATGGGAATTTATGTATAAAAACTTCAAATGTTTTCCTTCATGGTGTTTTTCGTGGATTATTATTAGAAATAGAATTGAATAATACTGATGAAAATACCATTAATGTTAAAGAAAAATTCACAGAAATAATTAAAAAATATGGGTTTCCTGAAGGTGATCTTTGTTGTGATGTTTTAACAACAAAAGTTTTGGATAAATATGGTGATCTTTGCTTACAATATTCTAAATCCTTAGGAAATATATAGTGATGATTATGTAAGCCGTATTAGAATAAAAAAACCATCATAGTCATATTTTTGCTTTCATTAAACTTTATCACACAAGTTATTGAATATTTGTCGCCCGCTTATCGGGAATACTGACGGGCGGGAGAGAAAAAAAAAACGAGAAAAATTAAGGATCATTTATAGTTAATTAATATTATTCACCGCCCCCCCAATTCTTTCTTTCTTTCCATAATTATACAATTAGATTATGTTATTCAAAGCATTATTATTGTTTGTTACTCTTGTTACTGCTATTCCAGTTAATGATATAATCATTGAGGATGCACCAACTGTTGAAGATGGTGCAGCCGTTGCTAGAACTTTGGTTAATAGAGAATCACTTGCTAATGTCAACACCATTAAAAGTCTTAAACAATCTGATGGTTCCTTTTTAGATCTTCCTGTATCTTCTGTAGAATATTATGCTGATTGTGATAATGATGGTGATCCATATTGGTTAGTTATTGATATTGGTAGTCCAAATCAAAATATTATTAAAGGTTCCCCATTTTCATTTACTATTAGAGTTGGTGATCATCAAAATATGATAAAGATGTATCTGATGAATATCCAGGAAGTATTGATGGAAGTGTTGCTGGATCTCCAAGAGTTCAATTGATTGGGAAATTACATCCTATTCATTTTGATAATCCATTTGATTCAAAGAAACTTGCATTGGAAAAATGTTTCTTAGCAAGACATCCAGATGCAAGTGCTTGGTTACCAAGTAATTATCTTTCTCCTCATAAATCACATTGGACAAAGTTTAAAGTTGATGGTGCTTATTTAATTGGTGGATTTGGTGGCCGTGGTTATATTGGAGAAATTGATTCTGATCTTTATCATGCCGCAGAAATCATTGAATAAGTAGGATTATGTAGGAGTAATATTTAATAATAATAATCTGATATCGTTTACAAAAAAAAATAATTACCTGTCATTTTGAAAGAATATGCTTCAAAATTTATTCATAAATTCGTGCAAAATTTTAACAAAAATAAATAAAATATACTACCGTGGATAAAACCACCAGCACTTAATTAAAACTCAACTTGACAGTAATAAATTTGTATACTATTCATTATCTCTTGAATATTAGTATCGTTAAATCAGTTGAATTAAATAGCCTTAGGATATTGCCAAGTAGTGCGCGTACCAATTATACTCACGATGAGATTCATTAATATTTTTTTTTTTTTTTACTATAATTTTTTTTTTTTACAAATATTTAATTTTTCACTTTCTGTGCAATATCTAAACAACATCAAATAGTCAGACCATGGCGAAGAACTCGAGAAAAGGAAAGAAGGTAGTTAAGAATTCTACCAGAAAGATCCACAGATTAAAAGAAAATGAAGAATTAACAAAATTACAAGAAAGAATTGAAAATTATGATCCTAAAACTGATGAAGCAAATGTTTCACAATTTAGTGATCTTCCAATTACTGAAAATACATTACGAGGATTAAAAGAATCTACATTCGTGTCATTAACTGATATTCAAAAGAAAACTATCCCAATAGCTTTGAAAGGAGAAGATTTAATGGGAACTGCACGTACTGGGTCAGGTAAAACTTTAGCATTTTTAGTACCTACCATAGAATCTTTAATAAGAAATAAAATCACAGAATATGATGGGTTAGCTGCTTTGATTATTTCCCCAACTAGAGAATTAGCAGTACAAATATTTGAAGTTTTAACCAAAATTGGGAAACATAATTCATTTTCTGCTGGGTTAGTCACTGGTGGTAAAGATGTTCAATATGAAAAAGAAAGAGTTTCAAGAATGAATATTTTAGTTGGTACCCCAGGTAGAATATCACAACATTTAAATGAAGCTGTTGGTATGGAAACTTCTAATTTACAAGTATTAGTATTGGATGAAGCCGATAGATGTTTAGATATGGGATTCAGAAAACAAATTGATAATATCTTGGGTCATTTACCAACTACCCGACAAACATTATTATTTTCTGCTACACAATCTGAAAGTGTTAAAGATTTGGCCAGATTATCATTAACTAATCCAAAGAAAATTGGGGTTTCTTCAGATCAAGAAATTTCTGCTACTCCAGAATCTTTGGATCAATATTATGTTAAAGTACCATTAGATGAAAAATTAGATGTTTTATGGTCATTTATTAAATCACATTTGAAAAGTAAAATTTTAGTATTTTTTTCATCTTCAAAACAAGTTCAATATGCATATGAAACATTCCGTACTTTACAACCAGGTATATCATTAATGAAATTATATGGTCGTCATAAACAAACTTCAAGATTAGAAACCACCAAGAAATTTTCCCATGCTCAACATGCATGTCTATTTGCTACTGATATTGTGGCGAGAGGATTAGATTTTCCAGCAATTGATTGGGTTGTTCAAGTTGATTGTCCTGAAGATTCAGCCACTTATGTTCATAGAGTTGGACGTTGTGCTCGTTTTGGTAGACAAGGTAAATCATTATTAATGTTATTACCACTGGAAGAAGAAGGAATGTTGAAAAGATTAAAAATTCATAAAATTGAACCAAAATTCATGAATATTAAACAAAAATCTAAAAAATCTATAAGACCTCAATTACAATCATTATGTTTCAAAGATCCAATTATGAAAAATTTGGGTCAAAGAGCATTTATTGCATATTTTAAATCTATTTATATTCAAAAAGATAAAGATGTTTTTAAAGTTGAAGAATTACCAGCAGAAGCATATGCTGCATCCTTAGGTTTACCAGGTGCACCAAAAATCAAAATTAAAGGTGGAGAATCTAATAAAGAGAAAAAGAATGCTTCTCGACAATTACTTGCATTGGCTAAAACTGGTGAAGATGGTGAAGTTTCAGAATCTAAAGAAAAAGAAAAAGAAAAAGTTAGAACCAAATATGATCGTATGTTTGAAAGAAAGAATCAAACTATTTTATCGGATCATTATTTGAATATGACAGGTAATAAAGCCAATGGCGATGAAGATGGAAGTGACGATGATGAAGATGGTGGATTTATGACTGTCAAGAGACATGACCATGAACTTAATGATGACGAACTTCCTGATTTGTCATTACCTGTTTCTAAAAGACAAGCAAAGAAAGCACTTTCGAGAAAGGCAACTCTTGCCACAAAGGGAAATCCAACAAAATTGAAATTCGATGATGAAGGTGTCGCTCATGCAATTTATGAATTAGAAGGAGAAGAAGACTTTAAGAAAGCAGGTGATGCCAAACAACAAAAGGAAGAATTTGTTAATAAGGAAAGAGAAGTCATGAAAGTAACGGATCTTGCTGATAAAGAAGTAGAAAGACAAAAGAGACAAGAAAAGAAGAGAAAGAGAAAAGAAATCGAAAGAAGAATGAGAGAAGAAGAAGAAGAAGGAGGTGACTACAGTGGTGACGAAGGCCATACTGTTGTTACATTAGGTGCTCCAGATTTGGACCGTGATATGGAATATAGTGATCATGATGAAGAAGACGATAAACCAGCAAACAAGAAACCTAAATGGTTTGAAACTGATAGCAACACAACAAGCAAACCTAATGATGACTTTGTTGAATATGATGAACCTGAAACTTTGGAAGATTTGGAATCTTTGACAGCTAAATTGATTGGTAATTAAACACACCCTTTTTGTTAAGGTTGAAAGATTTGATCAAATTTGGACATGTACTGTATAGAATCATTAATAGATATTTCATCATCTTCGAATTCAATTCCAAGAAATCTCGTAACTGCTGATTTGGCAACCAGAAACTCTATATCTTCTTGTGGAGTTAACTTTGTCAAATCATTAACAATGTCATCTCCATTGTCTAACATGTTGGAGATAGTCTCTGCTCTGGTAATCACTTCTTGTGGGATACCACAAATTTTGGCACAGTATATTCCAAAACTTTTATCCGCAATTCCAGGTTTAACTTTATAAAGATATGTCACATTTTCATCCTTATCTTTTTCTAAAAGAATTTCAGTGGAAACCATCTTGAATATCAGTGATTGAAATTTTTGTACTAAAACCTGATCTTTAAACAAATCTAAAAAATGTGTTGAAAATAAACTTCGGGGACAAGTTTCCAATCCCATAGATTCAAAGTATTTCAAACAACTTCCAAACAATGCTGTTGAGTCAATATGATCACTCCCTTTACCGAATTCATCTACGATTACTAGTGATTTTTCGGTACATAATGAAATACATTTAGATAATTGAAAAATATCAATAGCGAAAGTACTTTGATATTTATCGAGTGATTCTCTTGTCAGTATTCTGGTTAATAATTTATCAACTATTCCAATAGATGCCTGTTCTGCAGGAATGGCGCAACCAATTTGAGCCATAATTACAATCAAGCCTGTTTGATTCAAGTAGACAGATTTGCCCGATAAATTAGCCCCAGTAACAACCATGATTTTTTCATCTTGGGAAAAATGAGTATCATTAGGTACAAATAAATTCAGATGTGTTTCAACCAATGGATGTCTACCTTGGATGATGCTCAACTGTGTGTCATTGGTAATTTGTGGAAAGATATAATCACTTGATTGAGATACTTCTGCCAATGAACAATAACAATCCAATTCAATTGAAGCACGACCCATATCTAGTATTGGTTCCTCATATTCCAACACTTTTTCCAAAATCTCTTGAATGATTTCAATTTCACGATCATTGATTAGCGTATATATATCTCCATATTGTTGATCTAAATAATTCACCTCTTCTGATTTGTAATAGATATTAGTTGAAGTTCTAAAGACTTCTTGCCATTCATTAGGCATGAATGTTTCATCAATGTTAGATGCTTGTATCTCTTCTTCTCTAGATACTAAGAATCCTAGTTGTGGGATATAAACTGTGTTGAATACTTGATCAATAATTGGAACTTTACTTATAATCAATCTCGTTGTTTCTTGAAGAATTCTATCAAGATCATTGTATTGGATTTTCAAATTATCAAGTTCATCATCTATTCCGTTAAGAATTCTTACTCTTCCATCTTCTTCAGATGTTGTTGGTTCAACATACTGAAGAATGAAATCATGCAATTGCATTAATTCAACCACAACACTACTCATAAATACAGACAACACATCAGGGGGTACAACATCATCATTACTATCAGAGTAACAAGTTCGAATATGTTTCAGTAAACTGTTGATGTTGTGTAAAAATGAGATAATATTTTTCCAGTTACTCCACATTTGTTTCCCAATTTGTAACCCTTTGATAGTTAATATGATATTCTTGGTTCCTTTTAAACATTTTCTTATGTTAAATCTAAGGTCAGAATGTTGCAGACTTGAAAGTATCTGAATTGTTTTTTGTCTTTCAATTATTGCGTCATAGTTGATTAATGGTTTCCTGATCCAATCTTTTAATAATTTACCACCTTCTTTTGTTACAGTGTTGTTTAGTAACTCAAAAGTGAACTCTTTTGCGTTTTGATATTTGTTTTGGAACAAAGAGATTTCCTTGAATCCGGTAATACTTGAATCGCATAAAGCAGATCAACATCAATGAATAAGTAATCTTTAAAATTAGTGAATTTGATAGTTGTAACAAGCTCGGATATGGAATTACAACTTGGATCAACAAAATCAGCAATACCTAGCCACAAGGCATTAATTGTTCCCATCTAGAGATGATGAAAGTTAGTAAAAATATCCAGTAATAGGTAATACTAAAGAAATACTAACATACAACAAGTTTCAAATTCGATGATTTTAAAGCACAATTGGATAATACCCGAGAGCACATACTATCAATATGGTCAAACCCATCAACTAATCTTTTAGTATCAAATTTTGTAAAATCAGCCACAATTTTAAAATTTAACCTATACTCAAAGACTTGTTTTAATTCTTCCAATATGGTCACAACTGAAGGTGATATTCTTGTACTAAGAAATATACTGGTTGGTTTAATATCATCAATAATCGATTCAATATATACCGAAGGGTTATTTAATTGACAATCCTCAAATATTTCCAAGATTCCTGATTCAATATCAAGACAACAGGCTCCGAATAATTGCCCTTTTATATCAATGCATAATATAGTTGCACTAGAAACATCAAATGATACATTTTCATGAATTGATAATGATCTTTCATCTTCTTGATCCAGAGTATTCATTGTTGGCTGTAAAAAAAAAAAAAAAAAAAGGACAAATAGAGACAACCATAAGCAGCCATCTAATGTAGGTGAAAAAAAAAAAAAAATAAAATTCTCTATCTTATTAAAACATGTACTATTTAAAGTATACTTGGTGTAGCAATAATCTTTTCATTTACAGTTCCCAAACGAACTAATTTACCTTTAATACTTCTACCTTCATCATCAACCATTTGTATTTCTTCATCAACATCATCAACTTGAATATCATCATCACCTCCTTCATTTTTATCTTGTTCTTTTTCTTTAACTTTATCTTTATCTTTGGATTCCATCATTTCAATCATGGCTAATTCTTGTAAGAAATCAGTTGATGATCCTTTAGTAACATTTAATCTTATATTATTATCACCTAAATCTATGGTAATTTTACCCGATTGATGAATATTAATTTTACCAATTTTTCCACGCAAGGCAGAAGTATGAGTACCAAGTTGTGAAATTTCTTCTGGTTTAAATGGTTCATCAACTGCTTTGATTCCTTTTTCTAATTTAACTAAACTTGGAGCTCTTTTATAATCTGGTAAATGTTTAGGAAGTTGAAATAATACGTAATTTTCATCTGGTTCTATAATCTCTTCTTGTTCCACAAATTCATTATCATCATCTTCTTCATCATTATCCCCTTCTTCTCCATTATCATTATCTGGTTTGATATCATCGTCTGATTTTTCTTTTTTAACTTTATGTTTTATAGTTGTTGGAACCGATAAAAGTTCATCAAGTTTACCAGTAACTATATCCAAAATTTGTTGATAATCAGTAATTAATCTATTTGATTCTTCAATTGCAAAAGGATCACCTTGAACAATTTTACTTTCAAGTTTAGATTTAGATTCTTTAATCATTTCAAGTTTTTCATCAATATTTTCACTTTTAATTGTACTTTCTCGACTTTGAGTTAATGAAATTGGCATTGGAGTGGCTGAAGGTTCAACACTTGATTCAGATTTAATTTCACTGTTTCCAGATTCGGAATTTAATTGATTATAAATAGGTTCTTTTCTTTGAATACCATCATCTCTAAATGGACGAACAGGAAATAAAACAACATCTTCTTCATGAAATCGGTATTCTTTAGTCATATTAATTTTTTGTCTTCCATCATTTCCTTCACCCAAATTTCCATCATCATTATCATCATCCGAATCATTTCTATTATGTTCCACTTTCAATTTCAAACTAGAAATAAATTCAGAACCTCCAATATCTCCACCATATATTAAATCAGATGTTAACCCTAATTTTGAACCATTAGAATTTCCAATTGACACGGCACCTGCAGATAAAAACCCATTAGAAAGAATGTGAGTACCAGCATAATTTCTACCACCTCTAGCTCCACCTCTTCCACCTCTTGCACCGCCTCTTCCACCTCTATTGGAAGTTGGTTTTCTTGTGGATTGTTCAACTTTTAAACTTGGGGCTACTTTAGCACGTTCTTCTTTTGATTTACGAACAACAACTTTTGGTTTGAATTTTGGTTTGGCTCCAGGTCCACTCGCTGTTGTTGATGATGACCCAGAGGTTGGTTTTTGGAATTTAATGATTCCAATCTATTTGACATGATGTGTTGAATGGAATGGGAGTTGATTTTAAAATCTAGTTAGTGTTCTAAATCATCGTGTTTTTTTTATATTAGATTTTTTTTTCAAGCTTTTCAATTATACTCATCGATTTGCAAAACATAAGAGGAAAAAAAAAAAAAAATTATGAGAATAGAGAAGAGATGAGATTTACCTTGCCTTTCTTCTTTATAACTAGATAATTCATACCCAACAAAGTAAATAATGGCAAGAAGAAGTAAAATTGATACAGAAGATCATGATTCTGATTTAGATGAAGTTGATGTATTTAATGCAAACAGAGAGAAAATCTTATTAGATCAAGCAGGAGAATATGGACGTCAAAGAGAATATGATGATGATGATTCAGAAGAAGAAGTTATGAACATTGAAGAAGATAGTGATGAAGAACAACAAGTAAATAATGATGATGACGATGATGAAGAAGACGAAGAGGAGGAGGAAGAAGATGAGGAAAAAGGATGGGGTGGAAGAAAGAATTATTATGGAGGTGATGATTTAAGTGAAGATGAAGAAGAGGATGCTAAACAAATGACTGAAGAAGCATTACGTCAACAAAAGAAACATTTACAAGATTTACAAATGGATGATTATTTAGATGAAGACATGCAATTAGATTGGCAAAAAAAAGCAGATGTTTATGATAATAAAGAATCTGAAGATAATCAAACAAATATTGAAATTCTTAAAACCAATAATTCAATTGAAAATTTGAATGATGATGATAAATTAAAGATTTTAAAACAATCATTTCCTGAATTTATTCCATTATTAAAAGAATTTATTGAATTAAAATCTAAATCTGAAGAGTTATCAAAAAGTAATAAAAATGAAATTATAAATATTAAAATTGTGGCATTAAATTCATATTTAGCTTCATTAGCTTCATATTTTGCTATATTTATTGAGAATTTAAATAATAATACTAATCAAGATGAATCTTTATCTTTTGTTTCAATGAAAGAAAATCCAATTATGGAAAGTATTTTAAGTTCAAGAGAAATTTGGAGACAAGCTAATGAATTACCTGAGGATGTTGAATTAACTGAAAAAGATCAACTTGTTGATGATATTAATGAAGAAGTTCATGAATTCGCATCTAGTGATATTGAAGAAGATGCATTTGTTGATGCTAAAGAAGAACAATCAGATGATGATGAAGAAGAAGAAGAAGAGGAACAAGAAAACGAGGAGGAAGATAATCTTGATATTGATATTAATAGAGAAAGATCAATTAAACATATTAATAAGAAACAAGGAGATGATTTCACAGAAGGTGATATTGAAGATATTGATATGGAAGATAAACAACGTCGTAAAAAGACATTAAGATTCTATACTTCTAAAATTGATAAAGCATCATCTAAAAAAGAACAATTATTTACTGGTGATATGGATGTTCCTTATAAAGAAAGATTATTTGAAAGACAACAGAGATTAATTGAAGAAGCAAGACAAAGAGGTTTAGATAAACGAGACATTGACTTACCTGATGATGAACTTAACAATAATGAAGGGGATGATAATGATGGTTATTATCAATCAATTAAACAAAAACAAATTAATAAGAAACAATCAAGAAAATCAGCTCATGAAGCTGCAGTTAAAGCAGCTAAAGAAGGTAAATTAGCAGAATTACAAGAAAATATTGATGATGATGGTAAAAGAGCAATTAATTATCAAATTCTTAAAAATAAAGGTCTTACACCTCATAGAAAGAAAGAATATAGAAATTCAAGAGTTAAAAAGAGAAAACAATATGAAAAAGCTCAAAAGAAACTTAAATCCGTTAGACAAGTTTATGATTCAAATAAAAGTTCTGCTCCTTATGGTGGTGAAACTACTGGTATTAAGAAAGGTTTATCAAGATCCGTCAAATTGGGTTAATTTATATATGTATTTATTTATGTGTACTTAATTTAACGACTAAATTGAATATCATCAATTCTTAAAATCGATTTAACACATTCAGATGCTAATACAATAGCACTTGTACTTACTAAAACAGGTTGTAAAACATGTTCATCATAAGTATTTGAAGCACCAGCTCTTCTAACGGAAATACCAGCATCTTTTTCACCATTTTCATGTCTATTTCTTAAATCAGTAACAACATTTATTGGATTTAAACCAGCATTTTCAGCTAAAGTAGTTGGAATAACTTCTAGAGCTTGAGCATATTCTTTATAAACAAATTGTTCAACTCCAGATAATTTATTAGCTTCTTTCATTAATTGTCTTGAAACTTCGATTTCTGGAGCTCCACCACCAGCAATTAAAGCTTGTTCTTTAACCAAACATCTAATCACACATAAAGCATCATGTAAAGATCTTTCGGTTTCATCAAGAACCAAATTATTTGCTCCTCTAACAATTATAGATACAGTTGGTTTAATAGATTTTGAACTAACCCCAGTAATTTCAACAATTTTTGAACCAGAACTTTCGATTTCTTCAACTAAATCAGCACTACCTAATCTATCTTCAGTGAAATTTTCAACATCAGCAATTGGTTTACAACCAAGTGATTTTGATAAAAATTCAATTTCATCTCTTTCAATATCTTTAATAACCATAATATTTAATTTTGCCAAAAAATGTAAAGCTAAATCATTAACAGCATCTCTTAATATGGATTTTTGAATTAATAAAACATTACATTTTGATTTTTTAATTTTTTTACAAATATTCAATAAATATGCCCTTTCTTCTTTTAAAATTTTATCCATTTGTCTATAATCATTAACCACAACATTATTTTCCATATCTGGTTTTGGAGGAGAAATTTGAAATTGAATTAATCCAATTTTTGCCTTTTCAATTCTAATTGGACCACCTGCATTCTTAACAACATTTTGAGTTAATACAACCCCATCAATTAATTTAGTATCATCAATTGTTCCACCAACTTTTTTAATTAATCTAATATCATTTAAATCAACATTATGTGAATCTTCCCCATCTTCTTTATTTATAACTTTTAATACTGAATCGACTGCTAAAGGAGCCAATAATTGAGAATGTTGAGAAACAATTTTTGAACTTAATGAAGTTGTAGCAGCTCTAATTAATTGTTCTTTATCTTCCAAACTTATTTTATAAGACATATCCAATAAAATTTGTACTGATCTTTGAGCAGCTCTTTGAAAAGATTCAGCAATTAAAGTAGGATGAATACCAATATTTAATAATCTTTCAGCTGCACCTAATAAAGCACCAGTTAAAATAGCAACAGTGGTTGTACCATCACCAGCTTCAACATCTTGAGCATGACTTACATCAACCAACATTCTTGCAGCCGGATGTAAAACAGCCATATGTTTTAATATAGTGGCACCATCATTTGAAATAATAATTTCTCCATTTTTAGTTTTAATCATTTTATCCATACCTTTTGGACCTAATGAAGTTCTAATGGCATCAGAAACTGCTCTTGCTGCCAAAATATTGGCCTTACGAACTTCTTGTGGTTTTTCTTTATCTTTAAAAGTAGCATTGGATGGAGCTACCGATGGTTTAACTACTTGTGCCATTGAAATCAATTACTTATGATGATGATGGATAAATGAATGTTGATGCAACAAAGGAGTCGTAGGGAATTTTCTATTGCATTCGATCTAAGAAAAAAAAAATTTTTTTTTATGTTTTCGCCCTCTTAAGATTTTAGTTTAGACACGCCTAAAATAAATTTAATTTTAACGTGTATTGGAAAATATATCCATCTCTATATCTCATCACCATCACCATTATTAATAGTAATAATATTACCTGTATAGACAATGACACAAGATTATAAAAAATTTGAAGAGATAGAATTAAGTATAGATGAAATATTAAAATGTTCTTATTCAAATTGGTCAAAATTATTTCCTAATAATCATTTTCCATCAAGAATTATAAAACCTTTACCACAGGCATTTTTAGATTATTTGTCAAGTGAATCAATTAAATTACCACCTGATGAAAGAAATAAAATAACTATATTAGAACAAAATAGTGATAATGAATATAGTGATTGGGAAGAAGATGATGATCAAGAACAAGGGGACGGAGAAGAATCAGATTTAACAGTTGGATCATTCAAAGAATTACATGAAGAAATAATTTCAAAAATTAATGAATTAGGAGGTAAAGTATTTCCTAAATTAAATTGGTCAAGTCCAAAAGATGCTAAATGGATAATGCCAGGAATACAATTAGATGTGATCATGTAAATGATATTTATTTATTATTAAATTCATCAGATCATATAGTTGATGATTTAGATTCCCCATTTCTGGAAATCACCAATAACCCAGGGCAACAACAACTGCAAGAAGAAGTGATACTTCCTCTGGTTGATTATGAATTAGTATTGACTAAATGGCAAGATATAAATCCAGCATTAGAATTTAGAGCATTTATTAAAGATAACAAAATTATTGGAATTTCACAAAGAGATTTAAATCATTATGAATTTTTAATTGATTTAAAAGAAGAACTTCATGAAAAAATTGATATTTTTTAAATGATGAAATTATTCCTAAATTATCATCTATTCAATTATCCAAATATATTATTGATTTATATATTCCAAGACCATTTAATAAAATTTATATCATTGATATAAATCCATTTTCAAGAAAATCTGATTCTTTATTATTTACATGGAATGAATTATTAACAAATCCTGGAAATGATTATGAATTTAGATTAATTGATAAAACAAATGTTGGTAATTTTGCTAAAAAAGAATATAGTGAATCTCAAGTTCCAATAGATGTTGTTGGTGCTGCATTAGATGCAAATGCAATGATTGAATTAGCAAAAGAATGGGATAATCTACAAAAAAAATAATTCTAATAAACTTTTCTCCCTCCCCACTTTACACGTGCGAGAACACACGTGAGTAATATGCATGATGAGGATCCCCCAATTAAATATATAGTACAATTTGAATTGCCATTTCGTTGACGCTGAATTCTTCCGATGTGGGTGCGGTTGAACATTTTTCCATTGAACTTTAAAGCAAAATAAATTAAATTACTCCTATATAATCTTCTTCCACCCCACCCCACTCCAGAAAGGATTTTATTCTTCTTCTTTTTCTTTTTTTTTTTTTTTTTTGATTTACTTCTTTTTCGTCTTTTAGTTTTAGTCTACAATAAACAATGTCATTAACTGTTAGTAAAGAAGATATTTTCCCAAAGAATTATCGTGGTAGATTAACTGAAGGGGTTACATATGATGAAAGAAATAATACATTATTATGGATTGATATAATTGTTGGAGAAGTTCATAGAATTGATGCAAATGATGGTACAAATCATGAAATATTAAAATGGGAAGATCCAAAAGAATCAATTGGAGCAATTGGATTAACTAATGATCCAGATATTATATTAATTTGTAGTAAATATGGTATTACATATGGGAATTTTAAAATTTCTAAAATTCAAGATTATTTGTTTAAATATCCTCATACTGATTCACAAAAAGAAAGATTAAGATCAAATGATGGAATTATTGATCCATGGGGAAATTTATGGATTGGAGTAATGAATGATTTTCCAATTGGTGCAAAAGAAGGTATTCAACCAGAAGGTGGATTATATAGAATCACCCCAGATTTAAAATTTGATAAAATGATTAATAATTCATTAATTTCAAATGGATTAGGATTTAATCAAAAAGGAGATGAATTTTATTGGACTGATTCATTAACTTTTAAAATTTGGAAATTTAACTATAATAAAGAAACAAATGAATTAAGTGATAAACAAGAATTTATTAATTTGAAAGAATTATATCCTGATATTGAAAGTCCTGAACCTGATGGATTTGTAATGACAAATGATGGAGATATTTATACTTGTGTTTTTAGTAGTGGAACAATTCTTCACGTTAATAATAAAGGTGAAGAAATTGAAAGAATTTCAATTGAATCAGCTAAAAGAATAACTTGTGTTACTATTGGACAAGGAAATCTTAATGATACATTGTTTATAACTACTGGACATTTAAATTTGGAAACTGAATTGAATCCAGATGTTAATGATCAATCAGGTATTAATGATTTAGGAGGATTTTTATTTAAATTTAAAACAGGTTCAAATTTAAATGGTCAAAAAAAGAATATTTGGGGTGGATCATCAAAATAGATAAATATATAGTTACGTAATTATTTATTTAATAATAATAATACACGTTGAATAAATTCTTCAATTAATTCATTTTGTTCAATTCCACCATTTCTTAAATCATTTAATTTTAAATTTGCAATATCTAATTTTTGTTCAATTGTTAAATTTTTTAAAGTAAATGAAGAATCATTTAAAATTTTAATAATTGTTAATAAATGAATTTGTAAACTTGGTTGTTTTAATAAATATTGAATTTTTTCATCTTTTAATAATTTAAAATATTTATCATTTTCATCAATATTATCATCATTACTTTCAGGTATTAGAATCTTTGACTCCAATGTCTTTGTATTTGATGCTGTTGATGCATTAGGTATATTTTCATGAGAATGTATAGGTGATTTATAACATGATAATGAACAATAAACAATAGAACATTTAGGACATTTATATTTTGATTCTTGTTGATTACAAATCCCACAAATCATACTTATCAATGTATATGTATAGAAGTGAACAAAGTAATGTTGATACCACAAGGCAAGGATTAGATAGAGATAGAGACAGAGAGAGAGAGAGAGAAGAGATGAAAAAAAAAAATGTACATTGATACACACACGCACATATCGTTTCCTTAAAATGTCGTACGGGGAAAATGTCTAATATGTACCTTAAGTCGTGGATTAACCATAAATTTATAATTCTCAACGACAATAATAATGTACGATTGTTAATTAAAAAATAATACAGTATAAATCAATATTTTAGTGTGCACTAACTAGTGTCATTTATTCAACAAATAATACATTAGGTTACGAGGTTTTCTTTTCCAATTGGAAATAATTTGCAAATAAAGGAAAAAACTAACACAGTACAAATATTATAACTCTTTTAAGATAAATATAAAAGGTAGAAGAATAACTGTAGATAAGAAGTATCAATTTGTGTTGTTGTGTATCAATAACAAATCATCTGATGTGGTACCAAAATTATTATGAATATCAATTTAGTCTAGAATTGAAATGAATGTGAATAATTAACCAGATTTAACTAAAATTATTTTTTCCATATACTGTACAATAAAATCATTCATGTGTATTTCAGTTTAAGCCAGGTTTATCATTTGATGTGTGTGTGTTTTTCTACAGAGATGCACATTTATACACAAATTAAATGCTACAAACTAAAAAAAAAAAAAAAAAAAGAATTTCAATAATCTACATCTAATATAAAATATATTAACAATATTGTTACAGTAAGTTCTTGTTAAAGTGTGTGAGTGTACATGACCTGTTAATAAGAATAGGGGTAAATGCAATCACCCAAAAAAATATATGGAAAACACAACCATGCCCCTCTTATATTAGTAGTTATGGTATATGTATTTTGTACTCATACTTTGGTCTACTGCAAACACACATACATGATAGTATTGTTACAGTAAGTACACACACACACACACACACACACATTAAAAGTGTTAAAATAAATTTCAGATTTTTAGGATGCTACCGTACGTAATACTAAAAGCTTTTTTGTCTCAGAGAAATAAAATATTATAAAATTTTATGAAATTTCGGAACAAGTATTATAACCCATTGACTTTAAAAAAAAAAACACAGTAAGAATCCGAATCCGAATTCCGAATCCTAATGAATGACTGTAACATATTGATTCTGTAAAATTTAATCAGATAAAAAAAAAAAAAAAACCAATTGAAGTAAATGTACATTCATTGTATTCTCTCTTGAAATGAAATAAAATGAAAATTACACTACAATAATAATTTAGCCTCTAAAAAGAAAAAAAAAAAAAAAAAAAATTGTTTTTCGGGCTCATGTACACGCACCACCATACAACGACTCCAACAACTCTAACACACACAAACTCTTTGGTTTTTTATAAATTCATTTTTAGTTTAACTTTTAGTTTTAGTTTTAGTCTTATGCATTTATTTTTTTTTTTAATTTGAATCCAATCACCCTCACTATAATATGCATAGTGTAAGAAGGAATGAAAACAGGTGGACTTATGCAGGTGGGTAAAGAGAACAAATAACAAAAAGAAGAAGAAGGAAATTTCTCTCTCCCGCCCATTAATTTTCCTTCTTTATCATTTTTTTTTTTTTTTTTCATTTCTTAAGATATTCGGATATATACATCCTGAGACACGTGATCATGTAACCTACAAAGATATTTAATTATCAAAATTTCATAATCATTAAAAAAATGTTTTTATATATTAAACCGTACCTACCCAAAGAATTAAATAAACCTTCATGTCCTAATATGTAATTATTATATGTTTCGTAATCAAATCGTATTATATATATGTGTATATATTTATATATGAGTTTTTCTTTTCATTTTCATTTTCATTTTCGTTTTCGTTTTCGTTTTCATTAAAAGTTATGCAAAATGGTTTTTTATTTAACTTCAACTCCAATTATAAATATATTGTCTTTGAATTGGATGTTGTTGTTGTTGAAGTTGTTGTTGTTGAGTTAAAAGAATAGGTGGAATTATTGGTTGAAAATTATATACAGATGTAGTTGTAGATGGAAGTGGTTGATAATTATATTGAATTTGAATTGGTTGTTGTTGTTGTGGTGGTACAATAGATTGTTGTTGTACCGCTATTGGTTGTGATTGTTTAATATAAGTATATTGATTATCAGTTCTTCTTTTTTTATAAACTGGGGTTTGTGGTGGAGATGAATAAAATTGATGAATTAATCTTCTTGAATCTATTGGAGTATTATAAATTGAAAGTGGACTATTGTTATTGTTATTTGATGAATCATAATAATAACCTCTCTTTTTATTACAAATTGGAGGTAATGATGATGAATGATGATGTATTGGAGATGATGATAAGATAGATTGTTGTTGTTGATGTTGTTGATTGGTTTTAATTATTGGAGTAGATATAATTGATGTAGGTGTAGTTGTTGGCTTCTTGGTGAAGATTTGCCAAAATTCATTACATTGATTCATATTTTTAAATCCCAATTCATAATTCAATGAACTTAAGAAAAAACCCTCTAAATAATTCAACAATTTTAAATCAATATTAATTAATTTCTTATCACTGGAAAATGATGTGGATGATGATGATGATGATAAACTATTATTAATTATAATTAACCAAGTCTTTAAAGTATAAGATTGATCATCTAATGATTTATTTGATAAAATTAATGAAATCATTAAATTGTAAATTATGATACAATTAGTTTCATTATTATCAGAATTGTTAATACAATGATTCAATACTTGATTTTGATGATAATGTTTAAATAAATAATATAAACTAATAATCAAATTACTTGAATTAAGTTGTGAATTAACAATTAAATTTTTAATAAATTTCCCATATTTTAAATTAAATTTATCAAATGATACACTTGTACTATTACTTGTAGATGATGATATTATTATCCAAGCATATTTGACATAGTTAGATGAAGTAACTTGATGATTAATCATTGTAAGTTGTTATAATTAATGATAGTTGTTGGTGGTAATGATGAATATATTAAATGATAATTAAAGGAAGTCTTCTTTTTTTTTTTTCTTAATTCATAAAATTCATTTAAAGGAAAAATTGTATTAAGTTTATATATATTTCATTTACTTTGATTCATTGGTTTTTTGTATTTATATATATATATATATATTAATGGCGCAAGTGTTATACTGTGTTAAGTATGTGTGTGTAAATTGTTCAAATTTCTTAATTTTTTTTCTTTAAAAATTTTTAACAGCCAAATAAAGTTACACAAAGTTGCTTTTCATTATACACGATGTTTGTTTAGTTTGTGTCACATATGCACAATGAATAAAAATAATTTTTTCTTTAAAAAAAAAAAATAAAATCAAAGAAAAAAAAAAGAAATTTTTAGGTCGTGTACAAATGAAAAATGAACAGAAAAAGGAAAATCAAAATTACTGTGCACGTGTACACTACCTGTATTGTTTGAATCAATTAAAAAAAAAATGTCGTAATGATTACTTTTGGAAATGTATGCAATTATTTTTTTTTTTTTTTTACACGATGGGTAAATTTTATCCCCCACACACACACCTACAGGTACACGTACATATAAATATATAAATCATTGTCTACAGTATAATTGTATCATATCATACAGTTACCAGAGTTGTTACGAGAATACACAGAGTACTAGTGTTCAAAGTAAATAAAGAGAGTGAGGAGTAAAATCCAAAACAAACATAGAAAAAAAAAGAAAACAGAAATTTTAAAGTCATTACTATTGCGGTATTAACCGAAACATAATGAAATGTCGTGTAAACTAAAAAGTAATATATACCAGTGATATCATTTGAAAGGAGATATTAAAAGAGTACAAGAATACAATACAGCATAAAGGTAGAAAATTTCAATGGGAATAAGAGAATATCTTGCCGCTAAAATAACCAGAAAAAGAAGAATTGATGATTTAATGTAATGTACAATTGATTTGTAATTCTACAAATATTTTCGTATGAATTAGAATAAAATGGTTAAGAGAATTATTTCCATCCATACAAGGAATTCTAAATTATAATTTCTTTACTTGTGTACACACTATCTCCTTGTATTCCGTTTAAAGTTTGCATTTAAATACATACATGATGTACACATACACAGCTTTACAATATCCTGTACACATGAAATTGCTATTTACACTTGGTTTTTAATGTGTAATGTTAAATAAAAAAAAAAAAAAGAATCTATTTTAGTGTTTAACATTTTTACTGTACTGTAGTGTAAACTAAATGAAATCAACAATCTCTGTTTCATTTGTACAATTCTGTAACTTGTTTTTTTTTTTGAATAAATTATTTAAAATTGCTAAGATGATTTATTTCTTGCTTTCCTTTAAAAGAAATTTATTCATTTTTAATTTCATTCTTATACGGATATTCCAAGTTTCTTATTTCTTGATTCTTGTACACAATTTTACTTTGTAATTTAGTCTAGGCTTTTTTTTTTTTTTATTTATTTATTTTTAATAAAGGCTCATCACTCACCCGCTTATTACTGATTAGAAATTCCAAAGTCATACAATTTTTGTCTCTAACTCCTTGATTTTTATCTCCCTTTCGTTTATTGGTGAGAGAGAGGGGGAGGGGGTTAAAACAAGCGACGCGTATCAATTTTCTTTAATTATCGTAAACTATTCATCTGTTTTTTTCAAATGTAAATTAATATTGAACAGTTTCATACTGAAATCTAAGTCTCGCCTTGCCTTTTCGATTTAATACCGTCATTTCATACCACAAGGTGACGATAATAAATAAAACAATTAACGATAATGACAATAAAAATTTAGATTAAATTAAATTAAATTAAAGAAGAGTGCTTGTAAATCTTTTTGTACAGTAAGGTATTCATTTTGATTAAATTTCTTACATAAGGGAATTATTGTCATGGCAATTTATTCTTAGTTAACTTTATATAGTAAAAGATAAATTGTAACGTAACGTAATATATTCTTACATAAATGAAAAATAAAAAAAAAGACAATTCTGCGACATCTTTTTTTTTAACAAGTCTGCAAAAATTAATATACAGTACAACTTTTTGTTTAAAAACCTATGAAGTAATATAGTTTTTAGTCATGTAAGATTTGATTAATACTTTGTTTCGTTTAAATCACGCACTGTATATGACTTCATTCATTATCATCTTCGTCTGCCCCCCCTGAGGGAGGTGGCTCACTTTTTTCGTTGCCACTGTAGTTACCACCATGACTACCATCGTCTCAAACTATTTTTTTTCATATCGTCTTTAAATGACAATTTTAATATTCAAACAAGGTTTGTCTAATTTATCATTTGTTTTAAAATTTATTTGTCATTTGATGCCATATGCAAATTATTGTTGTATCAATGATTATGCGTTATTAATCAATATAGTATCTGCAATCCCTAAAAACCTAAAAAAAAAAAAAAAAAAAAAAAAAAAAAAAAGGACCATCTGTAAAATAAGGGGTAGGACAAAATTGAAGAAAAATTAATCCAAACACAATAATTGAATTGAATGGAATGCAATGAATAAAAAGGAAACTTACAAAGTGAGAATAGCAAAGTAAAGTAAATCAAAGCATAGCCAAAGAAATTAATGAGATCATGAAATTCTTGAATATGAATTTTTTCAAAAAAAAAAATTCAAATTTTGTGAAATGTTATTTTACGTATACTACATTTTTCTATAGTATACAGTAATTTCATTTGATCCAATTAAGATTTTTGGTTATTTTTTATTTTTTTATTTATTTATTAATTAGATGATTTGTATAATTTGAATGAATGAATGACGGGTTAGAGTTAAAATTGTACAACTAGAATTATTTTTCAAAATTTTTTTTTTAGTTTTTTTTTTTTTTGTTAAGCAAATTTATTACATTATGCATATCCATGTGTGTATCAGTTACTCTTCTTATTACTTAATATGTGCAAGTAGAGTCATTATCCGGTGTTCCGCTATTATGTAAATCAATCTATCTCATGTACAATACAGCATCCACATCAACTATAATGAAGATTAATTCAAGAAAATGGAATTATAACCAATATTCATTGAATTAGTAAAATTTGTAATAAAATCTGTAGTATGCAAAAAAAAAAAAAATTTAATTACTATACAAAATAGTGAAATTATTCGTATTTGTCTATTTTTCTTTTCAAAATATCTTTCTATAACTATTAGAATACAACAATAATGCTGATGAATGTCTTTTTTTTTGTTTTTTATTTTTATTTTTATTTTTAGTTTTATGAGTACAGAATGTGGTTTTAAGCCCTGCGGATATTTAACCCATCGCCATCGTTAAATTTCAAAAGGCTCATCACAATACAAGGAAGAGATAAAAATAATCATGACCTCATACACCGGTACAATTCTTGTAGAACACAACTTTTCTTTATTGTATTTTCATATATCCTAAACTCCTAAGTCCTTTTCTTGTTCTTGTTTCTTGAGGGTTAGACTTCCGATTATATTGTTACTCTTTATAAAAATAAAACTTAAAAATATTTATTCATCTCCTTTCTTGTTAATATACAGTAAACATTGTTTCACTTTTATTAATTAACTAATTTGATAATTATTATTTATTTATTTATTAACACCTTTACTTGTATACTGTATAAAAGCCAAATAATAGATTTAACACTTATTAAAGTGGTTAGAAATAGTATTCACTATAATTTCTTGTTTATTAACCCAACATTCTTTCTCTGATAAATACACGACCTTATTTTTGGGGTTGAAAAAAAAAAAAAAATTAAATATTATCCAAGTAGGACATTAGATCAGAAATAAAGAGTACAACCATATATTCATATGAGTGATTTTGAGATGACTAAAATTAAACTAAATGTTAGAATATTTTTATCCAGAAAAATAAAGAATTTGCTCACAAGGAAATTTGCAACTTTTTCGGGATTATTGGTCTTTTACATTAAATTGGAATTTCTGCATTTAAGGTTACATTTAAAAATTTAATGAAACTAACTAAATTCTTTTCTTTAAATTATAAACACAAATAAGTTTCTAATAAGGCGTGTATATGAGCTCACCAAAGGGTTATATAACAATGTAATATTACTATACACTCAACCGTTATTCCTCTTCTTTAAGAACTCTATTGTTAGAAGATTAACATAAACCAATAAAACATTTTTGTTTTAAATGAAGAAAAAAATTTAATTTCAATTTTATTTTTCAGATTTGAAATTAATTCTTTTTTTTATTTTCGCCCTCTGATAATAATGATGATGGCTGGTTGATATCAATATCATAAATAATGTACAGTACATCATAAAGACTAAAAAAATGAAAAAAAGCTTTATAAATTCTCCTTTCTTTCTGTCTCTCTTGTTGATGTAACCAATGACAACTTAGGCCATGCTGAATAACATTTACATATACATGTACATGTACAATTAAAATGCAATTTTACTTACACTACATTTACACATGTACATCAACAAAATATTTACTCTCTATTTCTTTCCTCCTATTATCCTGTACCTTTTATACAAATTGTTACTGAAAACTATACAAAATCATTCTTGTAAAAGAATTTCTTTGCTTTTAAACAAAAAATAAAAAAAAAAAAAAACTAAACAAGATGATTGCTTTTCCTTTTCGATTTGATTTTATTGATTTCTTTTTTCGGGGGACGATGGGGGGGTTATTACGTAGATTTACATGAATAACCAATGTAAATGTTTCAAAGAATTAAATTTAAATTCCTTTTTCTTTTTCTTTTTTGGCATAGTCTTTTTATACACTTGAACAAACATATACAGGGTTAACCACACAGAAAAGTTCGTAAATCAATTGCTGTATTAATCATTGCTTCCTTTTTTTTTTATCCTTGTTGTGTATTTCATTATATGACATTTACTTATAAATCCGTTTATACAAAATAATTGTCCAAAGCACATGAAGTCTGATGTGTATTGTATAGTTGAATATCTCCTTTCGTCATATTTCGTAGTTGATATTAATTAATGATATTCCGGAATGATAGATGCACTATATGTTATTCCGAAAGTGAACTAGAAGAGGAAAAAAAGAATACTTTGATTATATATCCCGATTTACATCAATGGATACATGAATTTTACATGCAATGTCTCTCTCTCTTTACTTTTAGCCCAGGGCATCATGATAATGTAGGCGGTGGTGCTGGTGATGGTGTTGGTGCGGGTGTGGGTGTGGGTGTGGGTGTGGGTGTGGGTGTGAGTGTGAGTGCGGGTGCGGGTGCGAACAATTGTTCATTTTGGGGGAAATTTTTTCTCGTTTTCATTCCGAACCGAAAGGTATAAACAAAACCATATATCCCCCTTTGGCTCAGGAAAAGAAACAAAAAACATTGAAACCATGAAATCAAATCATTATCATACTATGAATTATTCATTTCTTCTGGGTTTGTATTTAATTTCATCTTACTAAATGGTATCTTATTAATGTTGGTACTATTGATTCAAACTTAAATGACCCTGCGAGAGAGATGAAGAGAAATACAAATATTACACTATTAGCAATTATGAACCTATTGTATAATCTATAACCATCGCCTTTTTATTCTCATACTAAGAAAACATCATCATCAAGTTCAAATTTCATATCTAAATAATTGGCATTTTTTTGAATACAAAGCCTTGGGGATTATTTGTGATAAATATCTTTTGGAAAAAATAATATCAAGGGTGCCATGTGTTTAATTTTCTCTATCCATAGCCTCATTGGAATATTAATCTTTATTGAATAAATATTCAAATTCTTATATTTCGGTTTTCCATTTTGATTATTACTCTACAAATCTCGTGTGATCTTTAACACAAAAAAAAAAAAAAAAAAAATTATTGCATAATATTATCCGGTAATTCCATCCATCCAATCTATTACTCATCGGATTTAATGTTTGTAACTTGGATCTGAAAACTCATTTTTTTTTTTTTTTATTTATTTTCCTTTTCTAGAAAATGATAATATGATAGCAATTATCAATGACAAAATGTGGAGAAGATATGTGAAAAAAAAAAAAGAACAAAACAAGGCTGTTAGACCATATGGCCATCGCTGATCCTATGACCTCATACTGTAAGTAAAAACCCACGGATACTATTTTGTTCTTTTTGCTGGTTGTTAGAAGCATAGCCGTTATTTGACACAATTCTCTTTTTCTTTTTTTTTTTTTTTTGTAACTAGATATATATATATAATTGCTATAAGATCCCATTTCTTTCTACTTTGTCAAAGTTTTTGTCATAATTCACACACATACAACTTGCAGCAATTTAAACACCTGCAAAAGAAGAAAACTAAAAAAAAAAAAAAATTCATTCTTCTTGCTACCCTTTTTCAATATCTGTTTTTCATTGTAATATCAAGACCAATTGATTTCATATTCATTACATATTCACAGATAACCTAGTATTATTATCATCATCATCATCATCATCATGGCTAGATCAAAACCAATAATTAGATTTCAAGTGATACATTATTATCTTATTCCAATAATAGCATTAATAGTATGGTGGGGAATGTTAATTGCCATGTTAGTATGTTGGGGTGTTCAAGGTCGACCTATTTATTCATTTATGAATGGTAATTATCAAAATCCAGTTTATATTTCTGATATTGGTGCAACTAATTTACAACCATTATTTATATCATGTACTGGATTTCAAGCAATTTTTTTTGTTGGTACTCTTGTAATGGGATTATATTTACGTAAAGTTAAAAAAATTCAACCTTATATATCAATTCATCAATCAAGATTAGCTATTAGTAGTATAATTTGTGCAATTATTGGACAATTGGGAATTTTATTTGTTGCTATATTTAATACTAAAAATTTCCATAGTGTTCATTTATCAATGGTTGGTATATTTATTGCCTTTTGTTTTTTTGCATGTGTTTGTGATTTTGCAATTTCTTGTATATTTGGTTTAAATCCTAAAAAACTTGATCCAGTTCATGATCAAGTTATATTTGGTACTAATAAAACTTCAAATTTATATTTTATTGCATTTATAATGAAATTAATTTGGTTATGTTGTGCAATTGCTTTTGCAATTTGTTTTGGTACATATATGAAAAAGGATCAAGATTCAAAATCTGCTGTATTTGAATGGTTAATTTCATTTTGGTATGGTTTATTATTAGTAATGTGGTCAATTGATTTAATTCCAAGTGCAATTAGAAAATATCGTTTTAAAAATCCTCATCTTTATCCAAGATATCAACAACATCAAAATTTAAATGAAGAAAATCGATGGGAAAAAGATTTAAGAGATGGTAATTTAAATGATAATAATTCTGTATTATCAACTGATGATCATCCTACTTACGTAGCATCAGTTAATCCAATTGTATAGACATAATTGTAGAATAGTATTTATAGACTTTATACATTTATTATTTCATTGAACTTCAAAAAGGTACCGTAGGGTCAATGTAAAAATATTTTTTTTAACAATTTTGCAGCATTGCACGTGTAATGCGCCACGTGAACTGTGGTGCTTCGAAAAGAAAAAAAAAATTTTTTTTTTTTTTTTTTGCTTTGGCCACACTATTGACTGGGAAGAAAAAAAAAAATTTATATTAGCAATAACTATCATTGATATAAGGATGGGATTAAACTACTTTTGCTATAACATAAGAGTTTAGATTTTAAACAAAATAATTAAAGCCGTCAATAGATAATGGGAGTTATTGAAATTGAATCAGAACAACAATTTACTGAACTTACAAAATCAGATTCTAATAAATTAATTGTCCTTTATTTTCATACACCATGGGCAGGACCATGTAAATCAATGAATCAAGTTTTTAAAACTATTGCTGATTCAAATAATTTAAATTCAGATATTTTATTTTTAAGTATAAATGCTGATGAATTACTGGAAATTAGTGAAATTTTTGAAGTTAATGCTGTACCTTATTTTATTTTAATTAAAAATCAAACAATTTTAAAAGAATTATCTGGTGCTGATCCAAAAGAATTTATTGAAGCTTTAGAACAATTTGGTCCAAAGAATGAATCTTCAGCCACTAATATACAAAATAAGGAACAAAGTAATTCAAATAATCAACAACAATCACAATCATCTGAAAATTCTGCAACAACTGAAGAATCAGAAGAAGCATTAAATGAAAGATTAGATAAATTAACTAAAGCAGCACCAATTATGTTATTTATGAAAGGTTCTCCAAGTTCACCACAATGTGGATTTTCAAGACAATTAGTTGCTATATTAAGAGAACATCAAGTTAGATTTGGATTTTTTGATATTTTAAAAGATGATTCTGTAAGACAAGGTTTAAAAACTTTTAGTGATTGGCCAACTTTTCCTCAATTATATATTAATGGTGAATTTCAAGGTGGTTTAGATATAATTAAAGAAAATATTGAAGATGATGAAAAATTCTTTGAACATGCATTAGAAGGTTAAACTTAAGTATATATAGTATATAGTATATAGTACATCTATATAGTTGTGTATTAGTAATTTCCTTGGGTTAATAAGATATCTAATTCTGAATCACTCAGGAAAATATCACTACTATTGTCGTTGTTATCTTGTTCTGAATCTTGTATTGGATCATCATCAGTATCATCTTCAAGATCAGAATTCTCAAAATTTAAATTTGAATTAATTTTATTCTGAATATCAATTTCAAATTGATCATATTCATAATTAATTCCATTTATTTCATCTTCTAATATTGGAATATCTTCATCCGCATAAATTTCTTGAAATTTCCCACCTAATCGATTATATCTAAAACCTTGAGTTTTAATTTTATTATAAATTAAAGGAATTAAATAACCATCAATTAAATTTAAATTCTGAAATGAAATTTGTGGATTAATATATTTTCGATATGAATTAATTTGATTATTTGTCTTATTAATCATTCTAATCATTTTAAAATGTCTTGGAAATTTCATCTTCATTTTATTAATACCTGAAGGATTTTTATTGACCTGTCGTAGATTAATTCTTGTTGATCTAATTCCGATATTACCAAATTTTAAAATATCATCAAGACTTAAATCATCAACTATTTTACTAGCAATAGTTAAATCATATTGTGAATCATTATAAATTTGATAATTTTCTAATATTCCTAAATTTAATAATTCTTTATTCTTTCCAGGATATTGATTTAAAACTTGTTCAATTGATTGAAAATCAATTCCATCATCATTCCCAGTTGTCCTTGATGATGAGGTTGAATATATGATTTTACCAATGGCATGAAATAAATTAATTGAATTCTCTCGTAGATATGAATTTATTGAAATTTGACTCTTATATTTAACCCAAAGTTCTAGATTATTAATAATTGATCGAATATCACCAATTTTAAAAATTTCATCTAAAAATTCATTTAATTTTAAATTTCCAATAATATTAATTAAATGCTCTTGTTTAATTATTTTATTAATTGTTTTTTTAAGAAATTTATTAGCAATCTTATTAAATTTAATTATTTCAACTTGACTCAATTTTGAAATTTCTTTACTTAATAAAGTATCAACGGTTAAATTATTCTCAATACTATAACTACTTCTAAATGATCCTTGATCATCTTTATCATCATCATCATTGTATTCAATTTCAGTCAAACAAATAACTAAAGGTGGTAAATTTGGAATATCTTGATAAATCCAATTTTTTAATGCTTCTCTAAATTTCATTAATGTTTCATGATTATAAATATTTGGTAACTCTTCAATTAATATAATATTTCCTGATTTATATTTACATTCTTGTAAAAAACGATCAAAATTTTCCAGTTCATTATATTCAATAATCTTAGAATCAAATAAATCTCCTTTAGTTAATAATTCATTAGTTAATAATTTAATCGTTGTTGATTTACAACATCCTGATGGTCCACTTAGTATTAGAATTTTAGAATTTGATCTATGACTAATCATTGATTCAAGTGATTGTTTAACTTGTTTTAATTTCATAGGATTAATACAAATATCATTGACTTCAATCGGTCGATATTTATCTATCCATGGTATGTGTACTTGTGGTGATTCCAGTATTGATTCTTGGTTTTTTAATGGAGATGACAATGAAGAACTTATAGACAGAAATGATTGGGTTTTAAGTTGACTTTTAGGAACTGACCAATGATCAAAATTTTCTAAATCTTCTTGTGATTCAGATGATATTTCTTCATCAAATGATGATTCAATAACTTCCACTTTAACTCGTTTCTTTCGGGGTGGCATAATTAATAATCCTCCCTCTTCTTTCCCCCCAAGAAAGACACCCTAGGGCAAATAATTATATTTTTTTTTTTTTTTTTTGGTTTTTTCACGCGTCATTTGATATTGATACTACACACTTTCGATTATGTAAGAAAATACAGATTTTTTGCATCATTGGTAGCTCCTCACAATGATGATGATAATGACTATGGGGAATTTTTAAGATAATTAAATCCATCCTTTTGATTAATAAAACAATCATTTGGATTAATTATATTATCCAATGGAATTTCAATAATATCTTTCCCCAAAGGATATACTTCAATTTCAACAAAATTATTATTTAAATTAACAATTTTCCCAGAAAATATTCCTTTATTAAATTTAAATTGAACAAATGAATCAATTTTAATACCTTCAAGTTCAAGTTTAAGTTCATTATTATTTGAATTCTTTAATTTATTACTATGATATTGACAATATGATTCTCCAGTATCAAATGAATATTTAACACCAGAACTTAATCCACAAGTTCCATGAAATGATCGAGTACACTTTTTAAAATTACATTGAAAACAACCACCAACTCCTTTTTTTTTACATACAAAACATTGTAAATTCATTTGTTGTTTGGAAATATTATTTAATCCATTAATTGAATTATTAATTTTATTATAAGATAATTGTTGAGGAAACATATTTGCACATATTCTATGAACCTCTAATTCTGGTATATCAGTTTTTAATAATTCAAACATAGGTGATGATTTAAAATTAGAATCTTGAAAATTATTAGGACATAAAAAACATTCAGAATCCATGTCTGCTTCTTCTTCTTCTTGTTGTTGTTGTTGCTCATCTTCTTCTTGGACATTTCGAAGTCTTCTTTTACGAGAATTACGTCTTCTTCGATTGACTTTGACAATTTCATTAGAATGATCAGACATAATTGATTCAACATCTGATTCATCATGTAATTCAATAGCAGTTTCCAGATCAGAATCATCATTCACTAGAATCAATTCATCCTTTTTCTTTGAACCAGTAGCAACTTTCTTTGAGTTGGTCATTATCTTCTTCAGAAGGGGTTCTTCGATTATTTCTTCGGTTTCATTGTCCGATGATGGATATTTGGTACCATAAAATTTTTCCCATAATCTTGCAATATCAATTCCAACAGAATCTGAAATACATTCACATTTTTGGGTTTTTTTACCAAATTCAAACCAATCATCCAATGCAAAATTAACTGATTCAGCAAGATTAAATCCTAAATTGAATCCAGCATGATATCCATAAGGATAAGTAATAATAAATTCGCCTTCTCTATGAATAGTTTGATTTACTTGAATACCTAATTTCTCTAAATTACTAGGAGATATCATAAATGTTTTATGTCTTAAAAATTCTGAACAATTTTTCCATTCATCTTCAAAATATCCCTTCATTATTTTATAAAAAATTTCATGTTGATCTTGAGGAATCAGATACCATTTTTTAGGGGCTCCAAAATGTAAATAATTTATCAGATATAAATCTTGATCTTCTAAATGCCAAGCAAATGATGATTTCCATAATCCCCCATATAAATATGCTTCATTGACTCCAGGTAGTCGAGCATCCATTAAATCTAACAAATTCGGTAATTTAGAAACGTTCCATGACGACTTAATTTTATCACCAAATAATGACCCTAGACTATCAGCACCATACATTGGCTCTGAATATGGTAATGACTTCCAATATGTTTTTTCCAATTCTTCACATCGTTCATCAGTAAATTCACTTGTATCTATACTAAAATCTGACTGTATGCTAGGATAGTCAATTATCTTCTTGTTCTGGTTCTTTAGCTTGGTTCTTGGTGGTTGATATTTCTTTGCCACATCTTTCCATTGAAATATAGAATATTTTCTCAGACGTTCTATATTTTGAAATTGAAATACCCCAGGCTGATTCATATTTATATTTTGTAGTATGGGATTTCTAATTGTGATACGTGATAAATTTTCATGAGTATAACATTTATTTTTAACCTGTTTTGACCATTCTTTAGGAGGAATAACTTTAACTATCCCTGATTTCATTCCATATTTATTAATTGCTTTATTAAAATTATAAAAATTCTCAAATTGTTTAAAAGTTGGCATGAATACAGGAACCCCATTCTCAAAATGATGGGGTTCAATTTGTAAATTGGTATCATATCGATAATATGATTGCATTTTATACTAATCAAATGGTATTTAAAGGTGGGGTAGTTGATAAAAATTCAATAGTTAATTCAAATTGCAAGGTCTTGGTTGAAAAAAAAAAAAAAAAATTGCAAGACTTGTATTACAGTAGTTCATTTTTTTATTTTTTTTTTTTATCTTAATGCGGGATATTTGTGTACAGTCCAAACCCCAGCCTACCAAAAATGACACTGACAAAGAAAAAAAAATTATCGTAAGAGAATCTCAGCTGTAACGCGCCGAATGTACGGAAATTTTAGGTCGACGATTAAGCGAGAATTATTTTTTCTTTTGGTCGCGTGATCAAAAACCAACCAATCACTTACAATGATGATGATCACGATTACATAATAGAATGATATTCCCCTTTTTTTTTTTTTTTTTCCTTCAGATGTTCCAATTACGAAATCATCAATAATTGATCTTATGTAATATAAAATTGAATTGAGTTCTTAATCAATGTGTTAATTACAAATTAATAACAACTTAAAAGATTCATGTCGGAGGGAGGGGGGGAGAGAGAGAGAGACACATATTGTTGACCCCCCACCCAATTACTATAGAGTCGTGTGGTCATCGATATTTAATTCCATTTTGAAATAACTATAATAATTTAAAATTCATTTCTTATCCATCTATCTACTAGATCTAATGAGTTTTCTGGTTGATCAAATGGAACCATATGACCAGCATTGTATACTCTAATATATGTTAATTTATCTAATTTCTTGATTTCACCAGCAATTTTACCATCTCGTGTAATCCATTTATTTAATGGTTGAAATTCAAATTCTTTGTAGCCTAAATTATCAACAACTTCCAATAATCCAATCCAAGAACAGATGTAATCTTTATCGCCAGAATATATCAATACAGGGATATCATGGTCTAATAATTCTCGCAAGTATTGTTGCAGTGGACGCATATTATCACCTGTGATTTCAAACCCTAAATTGTAGTTATCATGACACATAACTAACTTTATATCTCTCACACCAATTGCAGCTTGAACTTCTGGTAAATTTAGATACTCATCAATTGGTTGGGATTCTAAATAACAATCAGTTGTGTTGACTATACACTGCTTTCTAATATCATACGGATTCAACCCTAATTTATAAAAAGGTTTACCAACTTCTTGACCTAATCGTCTTGCAATGACACATGATAATAAATCTCCGTAATCATAGCATAATTGATCATATTGTTTAAACTTGTTGTAATTGTCTTGCATTTCTTGACAATCTGTTTCATTAAGTAATGCTGGATACCCAGCTTCACCACATGCCATTTTCTTATAGGATCCAATTTGAATCAAGGGATCAATTATCCCATTCCCAATTAGTATTGAACTTAAATTAAACAGTCTATCATTGTGAGATAAAATTTCATGCAGTAGATTAGGGATATAATGACCAGCATAAGACTCACCAGCAATGTGAAATTTATTTTTTAAATATTTTGAATTCTGTTTGAAAAATAATTCAATGAATACATAGACAAAATACATGGCTTGGTTGGTGGATAAAGTTGGTGATCCACCATATGAAAATCCTGTATAAGTGGGTTGATCAAGAAAAATAATTGAAGCATTTGAATTCCATGAATACGGATTATATTTAGGTTTTAAATCAAACCCAATGGATGATGGACCTAATTCAAAAAATAATCCATAAGATGATGAGCAATGAGGTCCTCCAGTTAGCCATAATATAATTGGATCATTAATTGGATCATTTCTACTTTCAAAAACCAATAAAAGAAATTATGGTGAAGATGGGTTAAGTAACCCGTCGTTTGATTAACTATGTCGAGATTTAATGAAGATACTGACGACCTGGAAGACAAGAAAAATTCAGGAAATCTTGATGATGTTGTAATTGTGTAATCCAGATTTTTCTGAAAAGGTATTTGTGTAGCAAATGTTGTGGCAATAATAAATGCTATGGATAACCAAATCATGATAACTCTGTTGATACAAAAACATAAAGAGCGCAATGTTGGACGATTATTGAAGAGTTTTGCGGGGTGAATAATAACTCCACGAGTGAAAAAAAAAAAATGTATACTACCTCATTAACATGCGTCACCAGTAAAAGAACAATAGTTACAATGTGACTCAGACAAATCAATCTACATTGTATAACAATTCTTTCTGAAAAGACTTTGAATTGATCTTCTTCTGGAATACTATTATTACATCATTAATACGTGTTCAATATATAATTATCACGTACTAAAGTGTGGTCTAATTGGATTGTCGTCTACTATATACTAATACCCTTACATTATTAAATTCCATCACAATACATCCAAATGACGAGAGAGTCAAATGTGTAAAAAGACACATAAAACATTATTTTGTTTCTTTTTTCATTTTGGTCGATACATAAAGTGCTCTTCGGGATTGTAGTAGGTATAATTCTGTTACTTCTTGCTTGCTTGGTTTTTTTTTTCATTTTTTATGTTTAAACAGGGGCGGTCAAAATCTTTAAGCCAAAAGTAAACACGTAATTCTCCATCTTTCTCTTTTTCCTTGATATTTTTACTGCAAAATACAACGTATGCCATGAGATAAAATTATCCCTATAGGTATACCCAAATTACACTATCTAGATTTCTTGCGAATAATACTGAATACAAACAATTCTAGGAACAATGAATTGTCGTCCATTTCCAAAGCACAATAAAGGTAAGTTATTACAATGCCTTCTAAACACTTACTCTAAATGAGATAGTTAATCATCAGAGTTCAATTATATACTAAATAAAATTGACAGTTCAAAGTGTTTTATTCAACATTAATAAATATCAGCGTTTAATGTGGAATATAAATAACAATATGAATCAGTTAGTAAAATAAAATGAAATATAGAGAACTACAAAGATCAGTCTCGATTGATAAGTATTTATACAACTTTATGATTATATTCTAAATTCAGAATAACTCAATCCCGAGTAAATTCTCTTCTGTTATCCATATTTTTGCAATTCAATTGAAAATGTTAAGACAAACCCTCGAAAACTCAAGAATCGAAAAAAAAAAATTTTTCCAAATAGCGAATAACATAGAGAATGATAAAGGTGGATTGCAAAAAAAAAAAAAAAAAGAAATTATTGGAATAGCAAGGTATACACATAATACACCCCAGGAATAGTATGAAAACAGGTCTCAAATACGTCTACAAACAATATTCAGTTGTCTAGAGCCATTAATAACACGAATAGCGGTTAATTTCATGTCATGCACGGCCAATATTAAATCAGCCGCGGCCAATACTAATTCACCCACGGACAGTATTAATTCACCCACGAGCAGTATTAATTCACCCACGGACGGTATTAATTTAGCCACGGACAATTTTATGTCGTTCACGGACAATAATAATAGTTTGCCCCAGCAAGTATTATTATTGTTGAACAGTTTTAAGGAAAATATATAAAATGTAACTAATAGCTGTGGGTGGGCGCTCAAAATGCTTTGGGTGGGCGCTCAAAAAAAATGCTGTGCGCTCAAAAAGTTGTGGGCGTGGGATAAAAAAGCTGTGGGTGTGCGCTCAAAAAGCTGTGGGTGTGCGCTCAAAAATGCTGCGGGTGTGGGCTCAAATAAGGAATTCAGAGCACAGGTGAGAGAAGAACAAATTATCCCCAATCAATCATGGTAAAATTGTCCACACAAAGGATATATATCATTTGACTATACATTTGATTAATTGGGGGCATCTTTTGGTTTATTATTATTATTTTTGAGTATATGTGTGTGATGGTTTTAACTTTATTCAAGTTCATTCGTTTTTTTTTTATATATACAGTATATAGGTTATATATTATTGATGTTATTCAATCTAGATTTTTTTCAAAAATTTTTAACTGAGTTACAAAGTAAAAGAATGATTATTTTTAAATATATTTAATTTGGAAAATGAATAATTTGACATAAGGAAATATATAACCTTATGACTTATACAATTAATTAATTATATTCAATAGAAGGAAATGGGATATTGTTATATATACACAAGTACAATGAAATATTCAAAATAAAATTTAATACGATTATCAAAGATTAACAGTTAAAAAAAAGATAAAAAATGGAAATCTCCAGGTTCGAAGAGAGTATAATTTAAGTTTAATATTATATTAGAACACCGCTCCACGCACACACAACAAAGTTAATTGTTTTTCTATAATCATCAACTACTGCTACTACTTCTATTTGGTTGATCAAACTTTTCTTTTTTTGATTTAAGTAAAGTACTAAATCTTGACATTAACAGATAATACAAAAATAAAACATAAAAAAAATTCGTCAATGAAACTTATGACTTTATATTTTTTATAAATATGCGAAAAAGAAAAAAAAAATGACTGCAAAAAAAAAAAAAAAAATAGAATGAATTCCAATGAAAATACACTACACATAATTCTAAATTTAAACTATAAATCTTTTTAAAAAAAAATGAATCATAGATCAGTACATCTTAATTAAGATAGATATTTATAACTTTCTTTTTTACTTATATTTTATTCTACTAATTAATATCTATATACTAAGTTTGTTTTACACATTTTAGACGTTGTTGTTATTTCTTCATATTGAATGAGACACATCAAGATATCAAATTTATTTACTGTACAATAAAACACTGCTGCCTAACTATTTCGTTCAGCAGAAGTTTTCCTCAAAGCATTTTAATGACTTATATCAATTGTTCTATTCAAATCAACTTCAATTAAACGGATTCAAGAATTATTTATAATAAGCAATATTTAACAGAAATCAGGGTCGTGTACGTTGAACAATTTTATAAGGAAAATTTTATCTATGGAGAAACCCTCAAAACCCCAAAAACCCCAAAAATCGAAAAAAAAAAAAAAAATCCAAATATCCAAGAGCATAGGGAATGGTCAAGGTGGATTCCAAAAAAAAAAGACAAAAAAAAAAAATTTTGGGATAACAACGTATATACATAATATGACCCGAGAATAGTATGAAAATAGGCCTTAAACATGTCTACGACCAATATTCAGTTGTCAACAGCCATTATTAACTCGTCCGCGGCCGATTTCATGTCATGCTCTGCCAATATTAAATCAGCCGCGGCCAATACTAATTCACCCACGGACAGTATTAATTCAGCCGCAGCCAATATTCAGTTGTCCACAGACAAGAATAATAGTGTGCCCCAGCAATTATCATCATTGCTGAACAGTTTTAAGGAAAATATATAAAATGTAACTAATAGCTGTGTGATTAAAATGCTGTGGGCGTGGGCCAAAAATGCTGTGCGCTCAAAAAAAAGATGTGGGTGTGCGTTCAAAAATGCTGTGGGTGTGCGCTCAAAAATGCTGTGCGCTCAAAAAAAAATGCTGTGCGCTCAAAAAGTTGTGGGCGTGGGATAAAAAAAGCTGCGGGTGGGCGCTCAAAAACCTGCGGGTGTGCGCTCAAAAATGCTGTGGGCGTGGGCTCGAATAGGGAATGCAAAGAGTAGGTGAGAGAAGAACAAATTATACCCCAATCAATCATGGTAAAATTGTCCAAACAAAGGACATATATCATTTGACTATACATTTTTTTAATTGGGGCATCTTTTGGTTTATTATTATTATTTTTGAGTATATGTGTGTGATGGTTTTAACTTTATTCAAGTTCATTCGTTTTTTATATATATACAGTGTATAGGCTATACATTATTGATGTTTTTTGTTTTCAATATAATACTTTATCATTCTGGTTAATATATATATATATATATATATATATATATATATATAATTAGTATTTATTCAATCAAAATTTTTCAAAAAATCTTAACTGAGTTACAAAGTAAAAGAATAATTAATTTTATATATATTTAATTGGAAAATGAATCATTTGACATAAGGAAATTTAATCTTATAACTTCTACAATTAATTAATTCTGATCAATAGAAATGGGTTATTGTTATATATATATATATATATACATGAAATATCCAAAATAAAATTTAATACGATTATCAAAAATTAACAGTTAAAAAAGAGATAAAAAGGGGAAATCTCCAGGTTCGAAGAGAGTATTATTTAACAAAAATCAGGGTCGTGTACGTGGCCCAATTTTCACAACGAAGAATTTTATCTATGGAGAAACCCTCAAAACCCCAAAAATCGAAAAAAAAAAAAATAAATTCAAATATCCAAGAGCAAAGGCAATGGTCAAGGTGGATTGCAAAAAAAAAAAAAGACAAAAAAAAAAAAATTCTGGGATAACAAGGTATATACATAATATGGCCCGAGAATAATATGAAAATAGGTCTCAAACATGTCTACGACCAATATTAAGTTGTCTAGAGCCATTATTAACCCGTCCGCGGCCAATTTCGTGTCATGCTCGGCCAATACTAATTCACCCACGGACAGTATTAATTCAGCTACAGCCAATATTAATTCACCCACGGACAGTATTAATTCACCCACGGCCAACATTATTTCGTCCACGGCCAATATTTTTTTGTCGACGGCTAGTATAAATTTGTCCACTGCCAATAAATTTTTTTGTCCACGGCTAGTATAAATTCAACCGGGGACAATATAAATCCAGCCACGGACAGTATAAATTCGTCCACGGCCATTATAAATTCGTCCACGGACAGTATTATTTTAGCCACGGCTAGTATAAATTCAGCCACGGACAGTATTAATTCCTCCACGGCCAGTATATATCCAGCCACGGCCAATATAAATTCGTCCACGGCCATTATAAATTCGTCCACGGACAGTATTATTTTAGCCACGGCTAGTATAAATTCAGCCACGGACAGTATTAATTCCTCCACGGCCAGTATATATCCAGCCACGGCCAATATAAATTCGTCCACGGCCATTATAAATTCGTCCACGGACAGTATAAATTCAGCCAGGGCCAATATAAATTCAGCCAGGGCCAGTATTAAATCAGCCAGGGCCAGTATTAAATCAGCCACGGCCAGTTTTCTTTCGTCCACGGCCAATAAAAATCCAGCCACAGCTAGGATAAATTCGACCACGGCTAGTATTAATTCGTCCACCTCCAATATTATTTTGTCCACGGCCAGTATTAAGTCAGCCACGGCCAATATTATTTCGTCCACGGCTAGTATTATTTCAGCCACGGCCAATATTATTTCGTCCACGGCCAATAAAAATCCAGCCACGGCCAATATTATTTCGTCCACGGCAAGTATTAAATCAGCCATGGCCAGTATTAAGTCAGCCAGGGCCAATATTATTTCGTCCACGGCTAGTATTATTTCATCCACGGCCATTATAAATATGTCCACGGCCAGTATAAATTCGTCCACGGCCAATATTATTTTAGCCACGGCTAGTATAAATTCAGCCACGGCTAGTATAAATTCAGCCACGGCCAATATTTTTTCAGCCACGGCTAGTATAAATTCAGCCACGGCCAATATTATTTCGTCCACGGCCAATATTTTTTCAGCCACGGCCAATATTATTTCAGCCACGGCTAGTATAAATTCAGCCACGGCCAATATTATTTCGTCCACGGCCAATATTTTTTCAGCCACGGCCAATATTATTTCGTCCACGGCCAATAAAAATCCAGCCACGGCTAGTATAAATTTGTCCACGGCTAGTATAAATTCTGCCACGGCCAGTATTAAGTCAGCCACGGCCAATATGTTTTCATCCACCGCCAACTGTATTTCGTCCACGGCCAATATAAATTCGTCCACGGCCAATATTTTTTCGTCCACGGACGGTGTTATTTCGTCCACGGCCAGTTTTCTTTCGTCCACGGCCAATATTATTTCGTCCACGGACAAGAATAATAGATGGCCCAGCAAGTATTACCATTATTGAAAAGCTGTAAGGAAAATATACAAAATGTAACTAATAGTTGTGCGTTCAAAAAGCTGTGGGCCTGGGCGTGGGTGGTCGCTCAAGAAGTTGTGGGCGTGGGCGTGGGTGTGAGTGTGAGTGTGGGTGTGAGTGTGGGTGTGCGCTAGAAAATGCTGTGGGTGTGCGCTCCAAAAATGCCGCGGGTGTGCGCTCCAAAAATGCCGCGGGTGGGCGCTCCAGAAGATGTGGGTGGGCGCTCAAGAAGCTTTGGGTGTGGGTGGGCGCTCCAAAAATGATGCGGGTCGGCGCTCAAGAATGATGCGGGTGTGGGTGTGCGCTCAAAAATGCTGCGGGTGTGGGTGTTCGCTCAAGAAGCTTTGGGTGTGGGTGTGGGTGTGGGTGGGCGCTCAAGAATGCTGCGGGTTTGGGTTTGGGCGTGGGTGTGCGCTCCAAAAATGCTGTGGGCGTGGGCGTGGGCGTGGGCGTGGGCGTGGGCGTGGGCGTGGGCGTAGGCGTGGGCGTGGGTATGGGTATGGGTATGGGTATGGGTATGGGTATGGGTATGGGTATGGGTATGGGTATGGGTATGGGTATGGGTATGGGTATGGGTATGGGTATGGGTATGGGTATGGGTATGGGTATGGGTATGGGTATGGGTATGGGTATGGGTATGGGTATGGGTATGGGTATGGGTATGGGTATGGGTATGGGTATGGGTATGGGTATGGGTATGGGTATGGGTATGGGTATGGGTATGGGTATGGGTATGGGTATGGGTATGGGTATGGGTATGGGTATGGGTATGGGTATGGGTATGGGTATGGGTATGGGTATGGGTATGGGTATGGGTATGGGTATGGGTATGGGTATGGGTATGGGTATGGGTATGGGTATGGGTATGGGTATGGGTATGGGTATGGGTGTGGGTGTGCGCTTAAGTTTGTTGTAATATAATCTGATTATAATATATTAAGTAGAGGAAGTTGAATTGTAATGGAAATTTTATGGCCAAAACAAGAGTATACAGATGAAATTTTATCTATAATCTTGACCTCAGAATCATTAACATTGGTGCTTCATTATCTATTAAACAGATCTTTGTAATTGCTGAATTTGAATACCGATTCTATGTATTATACTTCGAGAGACATACTTCCTTTGAAATCTTGTTCGGTTATACTTGAACTATGACACATTTGTTGCAATATACTACTATTCAAATTGAATAAATTCCATGGTGTATCAAATTCTTTAGTTTCACCTTCATTTAAACAATAAATTCTATCATAATTAATAATAGTTTTCAAATGATGAGCAATACACAAAATGGTAGGACCTTTAAAGTCACCAATAACCTTATGTTGAATATTTGCATCAGCTTCATAATCAACACTTGACGCTGCTTCATCGAAAATTAAAAGTTTGGAATCTCTAACCAAGGTGCCTGCAAATTCAATCAGTTGTCTTGCACGAAGGGAAAAATTAGAACCTTCATCTTCGACAGCTTGATCTGTATGAAGTTCAATCTATACAACATCAGTTAAACTATCATTGCTACCAACTGTAACACCATTATAAGCACTATCATCAGAACAAGTTTGCCTTTGAACAATATCCAATCTTGATTCTTCAATTAAACTAGTACGTCTCAACGACTCCCAAAGATTGTCATCGGGATGGTCACGGAATGAATCTAAATTCTGTCTAATCGAATCATGGAATAATACTGGATCTTGAGGAATAATTAATAATTTTGAACCCAGATCTTTCAATCCGAATGTTGAAATATCGATACCATCAATAACAATTTTGCCAGAATCCAATTCAGCTAATCAATATAAAGCTGTAGTAATTGATGGCTTACTAGCACTTGTTCTACCACAAATACCAATTTTGTTTCCTTCCATAGGACTATCTTCAAAACTAACATCCCAGGGAACTAATGGTGATCTCGTCATAAGCTAATGATGATGCTTCATCTCCTGGTTCAATAGATTGAGTCGATTGTCTTTGAATCATTTCACGATCTTCCTTAAGTTCATCTTCTTCCTCCTCCTCCTCCAGAACATCTTCATCATCATTTTCGTCTTGTTCATTCTCTTGAGATGTGTGACTGGCCAAGCTTATTCAAATTTAGCATTGGTGGCATATAGGCTATAAAGTGAGTCAACTTTAACTGATTTATCACCACTACGGAAAATAATTCTACCAACAGTATCAATCATTGTTGATTGATGAATTGCAGGAATTCTCCTCTTGTCTTTCAAAATGCTTGCCAGCTCTGGCATCAACACCAGAAATAACATTATCCAAAAGAGTTATTCCACTCTCAGCATGATCAGCATGAGCTAAATTGAATCTAGTATTTTGACAACTACTTCAAGTAATTCCACTGAACCATTAACATTAATTGAACCAGCAGTACGTTTTATAAATCTCGAAATTCCACAAACTAACAAATATTTATCTGAACCAATCAAACCAGTAATAACCAAGAATTCAGCTCAGTATATCGTGAAGTCAATATTTCTTAATCCATTGACTACAACAACATCTTCAGAAGTAGTAGTTGTGGTCGAGGGATCATGTTTCTTATATGAACTTTCTTCACTATGGTATGCATAAGATGGTGACATAGTATGATGCTCCTTTTTTAGTATCATAATCATCCACATGGGTATCCTTCTTCAAATAAATGCCCTCTTTGTTTGACCCATACTTCTTTTCATTCTCTTGTTCTTCTTCATCAGGAGTAAAGATTTCTTATTCAAAATCAGTATCTCCAACTTTGACAGAAAAGCCTTCATTGTCCTTCAATTGTCTCTTTTCAGGACTAGCTTCAATAGAAATTTCAGTTTCATCAACTTCATCTTGGGAAATAAATACACCCACACGAGAAATACCCATAAATGCATCCACACCACTGGCAAGAGCCATGGCATGAAAGAAAAACTTGCTTAGTTAATGTACCATATGATGAAAGGGAAAAGAAAATAGTAGCTGTATATCTACTAAATCATGTACTGGAACATTCGACCAAAATTTGTCGTCTTGGATACAATATCAAGTCATGGATATGATAATAGTTCTTAAACCTTGCATTCTGTTAATGATATTCATTTCATTTCTACCAACCTCTAATATGTTTACATGATAAGATAGTTTCCAGAAATAAAGCTTGATAACCTATAATGGCTAGGCCCAGGATATTGGTTTCCCATTTCAATGTGATAACGTTGTTAGATTCTGTATTATCAATGTAGATGATAAAGACCAGCTTTCCCATTGATGGAGCTAATTTTGTTCTTTTTTTTTTTTTTTTTCAGATTCGCCAATTACTGTTACAGATCGACCTATGGGACATATTAGTCGTGCAGTGGATCCCGGTACCACGCGTTATCCTTTCAAATGACGGTATCCATTTACAAAGGGTAGAAACCAATAATGAAATTATAAATTCGTTACAGATCTCATGTAATAGGCAAAAGTAAAAGTAATTTTTAATCCGATAAACTCCTTATATAAGTTTGATTCATTAAATATAAAAAAAACAAACAATTTTAAACATAAATACACAATACAACCAAAATTTATTATCAATATTTCAGTAAACAAAGTAAAATACTGAAGTGAAATAGAGAAACTAAATGGCGAAAATTCACTAATACTGTTAATCACCAAAAATAATTTATATTTTACAATTATAAATATGTGCTTTGATAGTGATGACTGAATTTGAATTATAAATTTGATCCCAATTCTTAACGTTTACATTTCGGTTGAAATTAGATTATCTTAATACAATTGAGCAGCTTTATTAGATCGATTGAAGGAAGTATTACTTTCTTTTCTGGAATTTATTTATTGATACAAGAATAAAGCAATAGAAACCAATATGTTTCTTCTTGTTCTTTACATTAGACTAGTACCAGTGCAAGAAACTGTTCAACAAAAATGTTAAGTAATGCTGACTTTTTGAAGGATTTCAAAGTTTAGATAGACAAATTACAATACCCATAAAAGAAAGGGCTTAATTCTTTGGGTCAAAAAGTGAGATTTTTTGCCCTAATGTAGTACGTCGAATGGTTTGAGTTCACGTTGGTTTTTATATCAATGGGTCAAAGTTGGCTGCAAAAATCATAGAACCAATCAAAACAAAAATTAAACAAGCGTAGCACAAGGGTAATACTGGTGAGAATAAACCAAAAGTGGTATGAAAGAAAGATATGCACACATTATGGCAAAACTAGAACTAGTGTTTGCTGCAAGAAGAATTGTAGTTAATCTAAGACTAGTCCACAGAAAGAATAAATTCGTCCACGACCAACATTATCTCATCCACTGACAGTTTTATTTCATCCACGGCCAACTTTATTTCGTCCACCGACAGTATTATTTTGTCCACGGCTAGTATAAACTCGTCCACGGCCAATATTATTTCGTCCACGGCCAGTATAAATTCGTCCACGGCCAGTAGTAAATCAGCCACGGCCAATACAAATTCGTCCACGGACAGTTTTATTTCGTCCACGGCCAATAAAAATCCAGCCACGGCTAGGATAAATATGTCCACGGCCAATATTATTTCATCCACGGCCAATATTAGTTCGTCCACGGCTAGTATTGATTCGTCCACGGCTAGTTTTATTTCGTCCACGGCCAATATTATTTCATCCACGGCCAGTATTATTTCATCCACGGCCAGTATAAATTAAGCCACGGCCAATATTATTTCAGCCACGGCTAGTATAAATTCAGCCACGGCAAATATTATTTCAGCCACGGCTAGTATAAATTCAGCCACGGCCAATATAAATCCAGCCATGGCTAGTATAAATTCGTCCACGGCCAATATAAATCCAGCCACGGCTAGTATAAATTTAGCCACGGCTAGTATAAATTTAGCCACGGCCAATATTAATTCATCCACGGCCAATATTAATTCATCCACGGCCAATATTAATTCACCGACGGCGAATATTAGTTTATCCACGGCCAATATTAGTTTATGCACGGCCAACTTTATTTCGTCCACGGCCAACTTTATTTCGTCCACGGCCAATATTATTTCGTCCACGGCCAATATTCAGTTGTCCACAGACAAAAATAATAGTGTGCCCCAGCAATTATTATCATTGTTGAACAGTTGTGAGGAAAATATACAGAATGTAACTAATAGCTGTGTGATTAAAATGCTGTGGGCGTGGGCTCAAATAGGGAATGGAAAGCAGAGGTGAGAGAAGAGCAAATTATCCCCAATCAATCATGGTAAAACTGTCCACACAAAGGACATATATCATTTGACTATAAATTTGATTAATTGGGGGCATCTTTGGATTAATATTCTAACTTTACTAGCTACGTTTTATGCAAAACCAATTGAAATAAACAAGCGGCTCAATATATACATTAGTTACAGGATGTTTCCCCCACGACATAGAAGAATATTACATCGAGTGTGAAAAATTATGCCTAAATATCAAGCCTTGTCTTCTATTGTATACAAACTATATTAATTTTACAAATTAGGACTCGATATTTTGCCTCAGAAAAAGATTCCCAATTCTACAATGTGTGTGTTTTATTGTGGACAACGAATTGCTAGAAGTGTAACTGCGAATAAATATAACTTATCATATGATGTATCCTAGGCCATATGGATATCTGATCTATGAACGTTCATGGAGTTATTTAATATTCTCGGATAAACTTGCTATTTTAATCAAAAATTTAATTTGTCATTCACTCCTTGTTTGTTTGTTTGTAGATTCTGACTCTGTTTCTTCTTCTGTATCATTGATATTACTAACTGTATTTAATTTAATTTATTTCTAAGCAAAAGAATAGCTACCTGAAGTAAATAATCTATAAAAGTGAATTGCTCAACGGCAGGGTGTCAATTCTTGAACTCGGTCTCACTCTCAATTTCATTTTTATTGTGACTTCTTTACTTCATAATCCATGTATACTTTTGGCTGTGAGGAACTTGAAATGATATGGCTAATAGCGAATTTCGTCACTATGAATTTGTCCAGGTACTGAGATCTCTGATGAAATTTTAGATGGCGATAGATTTTGTCAACCAGATATAATTTGGCGCGTCAAAACTTCAAATATCAGTTGTACAAAATTTTCATTATGGGTCCAAAAATATTAAAGATTCGGTGCGCAAAAGGTTTCAATAGAACACAATAGAGATAATTCTTTATACCAACGAGCACTTCCACTGAAGATATGAAGACTTTGAACACGGCGATTGAAACCTTGGTTATGAAGGTTCATAGTTCAAACAATAATTAAGGTATTAATCTTAAATTGAGCGTGTCAATGAATATTTATTGATTTTCTCAATATTTATTGACTTTCTCAATATTTATTCACTTTTTCAATATTTATTGACTTTCTCAATATTTATTGATTTTCTCAATATTTATTCACTTTTCAATATTTATTGATTTTCTCAATATTTATTCACTTTTTCAATATTTATTGACTTTCTCAATATTTATTGATTTTCTCAATATTTATTCACTTTTTCAATATTTATTGATTTTCTCAATATTTATTCACTTTTTCAATATTTATTGACTTTCTCAATATTTATTGATTTTCTCAATATTTATTCACTTTTTCAATATTTATTGATTTTCTCAATATTTATTGACTTTTTCAATATTTATTCACTTTTTCAATATTTATTGACTTTCTCAATATTTATTGATTTTCTCAATATTTATTCACTTTTCAATATTTATTGACTTTCTCAATATTTATTGATTTTCTCAATATTTATTCACTTTTTCAATATTTATTGATTTTCTCAATATTTATTCACTTTTTCAATATTTATTGACTTTTCAATATTTATTGATTTTCTCAATATTTATTCACTTTTTCAATATTTATTGACTTTCTCAATATTTATTGATTTTCTCAATATTTATTCACTTTTTCAATATTTATTGATTTTCTCAATATTTATTGACTTTCTCAATATTTATTGACTTTCTCAATATTTATTGATTTTCTCAATATTTATTGACTTTCTCAATATTTATTGATTTTCTCAATATTTATTCACTTTTTCAATATTTATTGATTTTCTCAATATTTATTCACTTTTTCAATATTTATTGACTTTCTCAATATTTATTGATTTTCTCAATATTTATTCACTTTTTCAATATTTATTGATTTTCTCAATATTTATTCACTTTTTCAATATTTATTCACTTTTTCAATATTTATTCACTTTCTCAATATTTATTGACTTTCTCAATATTTATTGACTTTTTCAATATTTATTGACTTTTTCAATATTTATTCACTTTTTCAATATTTATTCACTTTTTCAATATTTATTGACTTTTTCAATATTTATTGACTTTTTCAATATTTATTCACTTTCTCAATATTTATTGACTTTTTCAATATTTATTGACTTTTTCAATATTTATTCACTTTTTCAATATTTATTCACTTTTTCAATATTTATTGACTTTTTCAATATTTATTGACTTTTTCAATATTTATTGACTTTTTCAATATTTATTGACTTTCTCAATATTTATTCACTTTTTCAATATTTATTCACTTTTTCAATATTTATTGACTTTTTCAATATTTATTGACTTTTTCAATATTTATTCACTTTCTCAATATTTATTCACTTTTTCAATATTTATTGACTTTCTCAATATTTATTCACCTTTTCAATAAAATTCCTTTCTTTTTGGTCCATTTCCATGGCGCGATAAATGTAAGTTATTACATTTCCTTCTAAAGACTTATTCTAAATGAAATAGTTAATCATCAGAGTTTAAACCTATGCTAAATACATTTGACAGGTCAAAGTGTTTCATTCAACATGAATAAATATCAGTGTTTAATGTGGAATATAAATAACAATATGAATCAGTTAGTAAAATAAAATAAAATATAGAGAACTACAAAGATCAGTCTCAATTGATAAGTATTTATACAACGTTATGACTACACTCTAAATTCAGAATAACTCAATGCGGAGTTCATTCTCTTCTGATGAAGTTTTCGTGTCCATGAGGTAACACAATAATAACATAGTTGTACAAAGTACACGACCATAATATTTCTACTATAAATATGAGACAATTCCCCTCCAGTCTGAGCTAGGTAAATCTATATAGTAACTAAGTCAAACTAAGTCAAGTCAACTACAACCAAGACTATTCTACATATACAATACCGTCATCCTATTGTCATTATCATCAGATAACTTATTCATCACTGTAGTTCACTGTCCCCAGTAACCTTACGTGTCCTTTTACCAATTCTCTGTTCCTTGTCGGTCTCACCTTCAACATCATCTTCTGTTATCCACATTTTCGCATTTCAATAGAAAATGTTAGGACAAACCCTCAAAAAGTTAAAATCCCAAAAATAAAAAATAAAATAAAAAAAAAAAATACAGGGATAGCAAGGTATACACATACAATAAGCCCCCGGAATAGTATGAAAATAGGTTTCAAATATGTCTACGGACAATATTCAGTCGTCCACAGTCAATATTAACTTGTTCACAATCAATATAAATTCAGCCACGGACAATACTACTTCATCCACGGCCAATATTATTTCGTCCCCTGACAAGAATAATAGTTTGCCCCAGAATGTATTAGCCTGGCGCTTTAATAGCGTCGGGCATGCACCATGCACAAATGGTATAGTTCTGAAACAGTTTAGAACATGCATACAGTAAGTTTGTGGCATTCATAAGGTGAGAAATTCTGACATATTTCTGAACTGCTATGCGGGTTAATTACGAGAAAAACACGAAAAAGGGATATAAAGAATTTCACTATAGTGGGGTATTAATTCAATTCAAAAGTTCACTGGTTATGTATATGTAATTATGTACCTCATAAAGTAGTAATCAAATGTTCTTTAAATAATTAGAGTAGTGATTTTTGCATTTGTTGAATTTGCTTTGTTTGTTTATATTATCTTCTGTTTCTGAATGATTAGGTTAGGGTTTATACCAATCATTAACAAAAGCTTTACAATATAAGAAATTCATTTTAATCAACCGACGGACACCAATCTGAATTACTTGACAATACAAACTAGTACATTCAGAGTAGACTCTTAGTTAAGCTGTTGACACAAATAAGTTGTTCAAAAGAATACCGGTACGGCAAATTAGGGAATAAAAATTTAAGCGAAACACGGAACAGCCCATGACTGAATGCGGCGCTTAATTCCGTGTCCGTTACGGTGTTAATGGTGTTGATAAGAAAATGAAGCCATCGATATTGATTACGATTTATACCTGTAACCAGAAGTGAGATAATAGTAATACAAACCTGTCTTTGAGTAAATGAGTGTGTACATCCTGTTATATTTAAGTAGCCACAATTCACTTTGAAAACTCTGAAGGGTTACAATTTTATCGTGACTAAAAAAAAAAATAAATAAAAAAAAAAGAAGAAAAAATTATAATTATCCATACAGTATAAGCATTTCCCTCCCCCCCTCAGTCCCTTATTTAAACAATCTACAATTATGACTCGAATTGAAACCAATATAATAATCAATGCTGAACCTAAAACAGTAAGATCGATATTTTTACGGTATGTGGATTATCCAAAATGGAATCCATTTTTCACAAGTTTTTCCAAATATACCAACAAGTCCGATCCATCCTTGAATGAAGGTGATGAATTACAAATCGATTTGAAATTAAAAGGTATGGATAACACTAGTACAATGTATCCTGTTATTTTGAAAAATAATGAAAATGAATTCACATGGAGAGGAAAATTACTTAGTACGTGGATATTTGGGGGTACTCATCTGTTTAAGTTTGTTCCAATTGATGAAAACAAGACCTTATTTGAACAATCCGAGGAATTCACGGGTATTCTCGTATTTGTATTTTACCTATTTGGTGTGTTTTCTAAAACAAAGGAATCATTTATTGGTTTGAATGAATCTTTGAAGGATTATATTGAATCTAATAAGGATTAGTATGAAATTTGTACAGTACTTGTACACATGTATATGATTAGTGTAATTTTCGTATCATAATGAAATAAAAGCTATGACATGATTCCAATTTTAATTGTACTAGATGAAATTGCAAAAGTAGAAATTGAAAATAATATTATTCTTCATATAACACAAAAAATAAATTAATATGAGAGATTTAGTGATGGTGATGATGATGCGTTTATCGCGGCACGTGGCCCTTCCTCGTAACTTTTTTTACTCTATCATAACAATGCGAATTAAGTGAGAAAAATAAAGAAGAAAAAAAAATTAGTCCAATTTTACTATCAAAAAATTAAATTAAATTAAATTAGGTTGTAATTCAATTTTTCACATAAAAATTTTTTGTTTCATTTATTCAACTTATTTTTATTTCCCTTAAAATAATTCGACATACTTTTTATTTCAAACCATTTATACTTTCTTTTTCCTTTTTAATTTATTTTCAGTATAGCATTTTTTTTTTTCTTACCAATCACTTCTTAGGTCAAGCAAATTAACAAACTAGCATTCAATGAAATTTGGTGAACATTTGAGAAAGTCCTTAATCAAAAACTACTCATTCTACTACATTGCCTATGATGACTTGAAACATCAATTGAAAAAGGGATTGTATGACAATGATGGTACTTGGAACGACGATTTGGAGGAACTGTTCCTTAATTCTTTGGAAAATGAATTGGATAAAGTCTATTCTTTTACCAAAGTGAAAAACACCGAAGTTACAAGAAGAATTAAAGATAGTGAAACCTATGTTTATGAAGTTGTCGATGCATTGCATAGATATCAAAACCATGATCCAGCCATTACTTCCCCTCCTCTGGAAGAAGATTTTCAAGATTTGGAAGATGAATTATCGGACATCATTGCTGATGTTCATGAATTGAACAAATTTGCCAACCTTAATTATAATGGTTTCTATAAGATTATCAAAAAACATGATAAAGTCACCAGCTACTCTCTTCGTCCTATTTTCCAAGCTCGTTTAAACCACAAGGCTTTTTACAAGGACAATTATGATGCTTTGATTGTTAAATTATCTAAATTATATGATTTAGTTAGAACCAGAGGTAATCCAGTTCAGGGGGATTCATCTGCTGGTGGATCTCAACAAAATTTTGTTAGACAAACAACTAAATACTGGGTACATCCAGATAACATTACTGAATTGAAATTGATTGTTTTGAAGCATTTACCAGTGTTGGTTTTCAACCCAGATAAAGAATTCGAAACCGAAGATAGTGCCATTACGTCTATTTATTTTGATAACAAAGATATGGATTTGTATTACGGTAGATTGAGAAAGGATGAAGGTGCTGAAGCCATTAGATTGAGATGGTATGGTGGTATGAAGACTGAACAAATCTTTGTTGAAAGAAAAACCCATAGAGAAGATTGGACTGGGGAAAAATCTGTTAAAGCTAGATTTGGGTTAAAAGAAAAACAGGTTAACCTGTATTTATCTGGTGAATTGACTGCCAATCAAGTTTTTGAAAAGGCTAGAAAACAAGGTAAAAAATCCCCACAGGAAATCGACAACTTGGAAAGATTGGCCAAAGAAGTTCAATACAGAGTATTAAAAGAGAAATATCGTCCAGTTATGCGTTCATTCTATAATAGAACTGCATTCCAATTACCAGGTGACGCCAGGGTAAGAATTTCTTTAGATACTGAATTAACCATGGTTAGAGAAGATGATTTTGATGGTCACGATAGAACCCAAGGCAACTGGAGAAGAATGGATATTGGTGTCGATTATCCTTTCCCACAATTGCCAGAAAAGGATGTTTGTAGATTCCCATATGCTGTTTTAGAAGTGAAATTGCAAACCCAATTGGGTCAAGAACCTCCTGTTTGGATTAGAGAATTGGTTGCTTCGCATTTGGTTGAAGCAGTCCCTAAATTTTCTAAGTTTATCCATGGTGGTGCTACTTTGTTGACTGATTATGTTGACTTATTGCCATTCTGGTACACTCAAATGGATGTTGATATCAGAAAACCAAAAACTCAACTGGAATACGGTATTCAAAGAAACACACCAGCCAGAATTGAAAGACTGTCAACAAGTGGTAATGATTTGGATGAAGAGGAGTTAACTGGGTCATCATACACAGGTGGTGTTCATTTCTCCAACGATTATAATCCATTGGAAGATGATTTGGATGAAAACACTCCATTGTTGTTACCAAACACATACTCCAGTAGACAATCGAATTCTCCAGTTCGTAATTTCATTTACCGTTGGTATGGTAGATTTTTACATTTTTTTAACGATGACCGTACTTTTACTGTGAAACCAGGTACCAATTGGGATTTGAATGAAACCTTTAAAGATAAATTACCAAAAGGTAAGACTATTTCTGTACCAATTAGAATTGAACCAAAAGTTTATTTTGCTAATGAAAGAACTTTTTTGAGTTGGTTATCCATGGGAATGTTGTTGGGTGCTGTTGCTACTACATTATTGAATTATGGTTCTAAAAGTGCATTAACATCATCGATTGGTTTCTTTATTACAGCAATTTTCACCATTGCTTATGCCACATATAAATATTTGTGGAGAGTATTGATGATTCGAGAAAAGAAAGCCGCTGCTTATGGTGATAAATTTGGTCCAAATATGATTTGTGCATTTATATTTTTAGCAACATTTGTTACTTTTATATTTAAATACCTGGAACATTAGTTGTCAGGAGTTCATCATTGATTTCCCATTTTTGAAAAAAAAAAAAAAAAAAAAATAATCATAAGAGTCGCGGTACTTATTTTTGTATAATTTTTTCATCATTTACTTATTTAATAAATATTATAATTTAAAACCATGTGGGTGGTGGATGAAGTTTCCTACTTGTGTTCTGAATCAATGGTGAAGATAATCATCATTATATTGTACTATGTATTTCTACAATCTTACCAAATGTAACTATACTAGATTTTTATAGGACAAATGACAGCATTATTGAATCCACAATCATCTACGGCATCTAATAGTATATGTAACTATAGCAAATAATCTCATGGCATCATCCAATGCTATACATTTTTGCTTGTAATCCTCCGATAAAACTTTAAGGTAAACACCTTATGATCTTTCTTTTGGATGACTTGATACTTTGTTAAGTTTAAAATATGGTCCATAACTCATCAGTTTTGCTAATAGGATAATATTTACATTACTATTCCAATAAAATCAAGACATGCCCCCTTGATTATATATATATATGGATATGGTTTTTTTCAAAAAAAAATAAAAATAAAAAGCTTACCAGCTTTGCCCCTTTGCAATAATACAGATGTGGCTAAGTACTTGGTTAAAAATGAGGTTGATTTATAATTGATTTTCATACAGTCTTCAAACATAAACTTGATTCTAATAAAAAATTTTTCTTTCTTTCTTTTCCCTCTAGTTTATCATTTAAATCAACTACTTTAAGTCACGACAAGGAATGTTACTATAAGCAAGTGGTCATCAAAAAGAATCGTAGATTCTGTATATTAACTAATTCTCAACGACAAATTTCTCTCCGTGGGGGCCAAAATTGCTTAATTCTCAATTTAATCACAATATAGATAATTAGTTATCAAATATTTATCAGCTGATAAAGTTACTTCATTATAACTAGTGGGGGCGTCAAGGGGTAATAATTTATTATCCTTTTTTGCAAAGTTAAACTTACCAATTAAACTTTGTTGGGATAGAATATGATTTAAAAGAAAAAAACTGGGCTGAAGTTCTTCCTCAAGTAACAATCATTATTGTTTGTGGAAATCAGTAAATATTTCACAAGAAGAGAGGTATTATAATCAAGTTTTCTTGTACGTTTTTGTAGACATATATTTGTTGAGTTTGTGCTGAACCATTTTGCAACATTTGAGACGTATTTCTTTCCTTTGTCAGATGTCATGTGGGGTGAGGGAAAGATATCATGTCGTGGGTCAAACAAATTCTGCCTTTTTTTTTTCTCTCTCTTTTCCCTGTGGTTCAGTCAAAATCTCGTATCTCATTCCTTTCCCGACTCGGCTAACTGAACTCAATAAATTTTCGTTTATTTTTTTTTTCTTTTTATTTTTATTTTTTTTTCCCTGTTACAGTATATTCCTGCGAAAGATTTTTTAGATATAGAAATGACAATTTTATGTCGAGAATGAAAATTTTTTAAAATTATTCTCTACTGGAAGATTTTTTAGATTATTTTTAACTTATCAAAAAATTAAAATAGTTTTCTAACCATGATAGAAACAAATAATCACCTAACCAAACTATATCATGAATTATCTATTCCTACATTTTTCAACAAAAGTTTACATTCTACTCCAAAGTCATTTACAACAAATATTTTAATTGTTGGTGGATCATATAGTGGATTATCAACATTACGAGCATTACAATTGCATTTAACCAAATATTTACATGAACTCGACCTAGAAAAAAGGAAAAAAATATCCATAACTTTTGTTGAACCAAGAAATGGGTTATTGAATATTTTGGGTATTCCAAGATGTTTGACGGATACTGAGTTTGCAGATTCTCAATTTATTCCATTTAACAAATTGTCGAATTGCAAATTTTCCAATATTTTCAGTGATTCTATATCTCAGTATAATCACGATACTACCTGGTTTGATGACGAAAATCTGAATGACATGTTTGAAATCAATTATATTCAAGGTAAAATATGTTACTTGGATCAATATAAGGCACAATATAATTTAAACTCTAATGAATTCGACAAGGGTATAATAGAGTTTGACTATGTTGTTTTAGCTTCTGGTAGAGATAGAAGTTGGCCAACAACACCTCGTTCTAACACATTAAATGATTTTTTATCAGAGATGGGTAAAGTCAAACAAGATATTGAAAAAGCTAATGTTGTTAGTGTTATTGGAGCCGGTGCCGTCGGCATTGAAATTGCTGGAGATATAAAAACTGAATTCCCTGATAAAACTGTGAATTTAATTCATCCGCATGAAAATTTCCCACCGGAACCATTATCATTAGAGTTTAAACGCAAAATTCAGGAATCTATCGAGAACTCCGGAATTGACGTTTACCTTAACACAAGAGTTAAAAAAGAAAACCAAAATGGAGATTTAATCACTACAACAGATAAAACTATTCCTTCAAATTTGAATTTCTGGTGTTCTTCAAAATCAAATAATACCGAATTCTTAAGTCAAGAAATTTGTGATAATTTTTTAAATAAATCAACCAAAAATATTACTGTTAATTCGTATTTGCAACTTCATAACCCTACACTAACATATGAGAACTTTTTCGTATTGGGTGATTTGGTAGATTTTAATATTATAAAATCGGCAGGTTGGGCTATGTATATGGGTAGGCAAACAGCTAACAATTTGACGAGTTTGATATTTGATGATAAACTTGTTGAACCTTTACCTGATTTGAGTAACATTCCTTTTGGTATGGTCTTGATTAGTGGAAATAATGAAATTATAAGTGAATTATCAGGTGTTGTGGAGCTTAATAATGAAGCCTACGTTCATGAATATAAAGACTATTGTATTGGGAAAGTTAGAGTAACCTTAGATATGTGAAAGCACGTTTAGCAAAGTGTTCCCCCTGGTTTTCAGCAACTTGGCTTAGTGGGGTAAAACAATTTAATGCTATTTTGTTGGTATTTTCTTTTTTTTTTTCCTTTTTTTTTTTAGCTTTCTTTATTTATTTATTAATGTTTTATATTTATAGATGTATCATAGTATGAAATCGAATTTTACTTTATATAACTGTAGGGAAATTTTATAGTTTTGTGGTGGATAGTTTGCCCTGTATATATACTTTTCCAGACTCTTTACTAAAAATACCTAGTGTAAAGGTACCTTCTGAAAGCTCCTCAATTTGTAGAGTAATTTCTTCATTAATAAATATAGGAGCATAAGTTCTATATTTGAATTTCTTTGGTGTTAGTTCAGGGTATTGCATTGAAAAATAATACAACAAAAGTGTCACTTGCAAAGGACCATGAACAATAACATTGGGTAAATCTTCAATGGAACGGCAATAATTAGCATCAATATGAATCTTATGAAGATTATATGTAAGCATCGAATATTTCAACAAATCAATACTAGATATATGGAAAGTTGGCCCCATTCCATTGACGCTTTCGAGTTTGAAAGAATTCTCATTCTGAGTGTACAATTCATTAGTATATGTTAACGTCCGACTTTCTTGCAATAATTCCTGGGAATCTGAACTAAAACTACGCAATATACTAACCAAAACAGATTCATCAATAATCCTAACACTCTTTATAGTTTCATTTACTTCAATGGGGGAATCAATCACAGGGGATTTGATAAAATCTATTTCGCCCCTGGCCCATAACCTTCTCAAGTATAATTGTTCTCCTTGTTCATTAACTGGGGCTTGATAATTATCATACCCATCACTTCCTAATCTCAAATTAAGTTGATTGTTATACAAAAAATGAAATCCTTGGAACCATGATTTGGAAATAGTTGGTTTATGATTGATCTCTAATATATTGTTGAGAAGATTGGTGAGGTTATTGTATGATCCATATGAAAAAGTATCCTTAATAATTGTTGGCTTGGATTTGAGTATATTGGCCCATTTATAGATACATTCCTTGCTAATTGGTGCCATTTTTGAAATATTTTTGGGGATGATCTTACTAGGAGGAAAAAGAGCAATTTGGTTTATCACCAAGCAAATAATTGATACGCTATTTTGTAACTCTTGCTGGAGTTTTTCTTCATTCACATTTTCTGTTTTTGGTTTAGTTCACACGTCCACTTAGGGCGAGATGGTTCAAAAAAAAAAAAAAAAAAAAAAATTATTTAAATCCCCGAACCTCATCTCATCGATATCATTAATAAAGAGTAAAATCAAAACCACTATGTCCAGTACTAGTGAAGCATTGAAGAACATAAAGAATAAGCAAAGAAGACAAAAGGTCTTTGCTGAATTAAAACATGAGAAAAACAAAGAACGTCATAAGTTAAGACTGGAAAGAGCCAAAGAAGAACGATCAAACCCTGAATTAAGAGAACAAAGAATAGCAGAAAATATTCCCGCTACTATTGATAGTAAGAGGGTATTTGATGAAACTATTGCTGCTGATGTTGAAGGTAATGATGAATTTGAAAATTATTTTACGAATTTGTTAGAAGAACCAAAGATATTATTAACAACAAATGCTAATGCTAAGAAACCTGCGTATGAATTTGCCGATATGATTATGGATTTCCTTCCAAATACCACTTTTATAAAGAGAAAGAAAGAGTATACTATGCAAGATATGGCGAAATTTTGTTCCAATCGAGGATACACTGCTTTGATGGTTATTAATGAAGATAAGAAGAAAGTCAACGGGATAACGATGATCAATTTACCAGAAGGTCCAACATTTTATTTCTCGATTAGTTCTATAATTGATGGTAAGAGAATCAAAGGACATGGTAAGGCTGGTGATTATTTACCAGAGATTATCTTGAATAATTTCAATTCTAGATTGGGTAAGACTGTAGGGAGATTATTTCAAAGTGTATTCCCACATAAACCAGAATTACAAGGTCGACAAGTAATAACATTGCATAACCAAAGAGATTATATATTTTTCAGAAGACATAGATATATATTTAGAAACGAAGAAAAGGTTGGTTTACAAGAATTGGGTCCTCAATTCACTTTGAAATTAAGAAGAATGCAAAAAGGTGTTAGAGGTGATATTGTATGGGAACACAGACCAGACATGGAAAGAGATAAGAAAAAGTTCTATTTATAGTTAGTATTATTACCAATGTATACAAGATATTTCTAATGTATACAAGATATATTTAATGTATACAAGATATTTCTAATGTAAAAGATCTAAATATGCATGATTAGAGTAGACAAGAAAAAAAAAAGGGGGGGAAGTTGAAGTGTTTACAGTCGGTGAGTGTGTCTTATCTCTTTCTCGCGGTCTCTCGCGTTCGTCACTACATTGCCATATCCTAGATTCTCAACGATGGGGGCATGGGGCGTGGGGCGTATAATTAATGCGAATTGGTAGTAGACTCATCAGCCTATGGCAAAGCCTTGCCGGTCTCGATCTTTTTTTTTTTTTTTTTTTTTTTCTTATGCCATTGTTTGTGCATGATCTGGGGTCGACACAAACTTTACACCGGATGTCATCTCATTTACTCATGACCCGCCTTACGCAGAAGAGTAATCAATATTTGTTTTGTTTTGTTTTGTTTCGACTTGATTTGATTTAATTTGACTTGACTTGACTTGAAGCGCATACAATTTTTTTTTTCTTCGGTTGGATTTGAAGCAAAGCAAAAAAAAAAAAAAAAAATCACGCAAAATTTTAATCAAACAAAATTTTCTCTTTTTCCTTTTTTTTTCTCCAAAGGGGAAATTAACAATCATTAATCAACAACTCAACCAAATTTTTTTTTTTTTTTTTTCTTTTCTTTAAAGAAAAATTTTTGGTTTAATCACACACACACACCGCAGGGTCATAATTACAACCACACACATACACCATTAGTAAAGAACAATTGATATTGAAATAATTCAATTCAGTGTCATACATTAGATACTTTGTACATTAGAATACATCATCACCTTTTTAAGAACTTATCCATTTGTATTTTATTTTTGTTTATTATTAATCTTTTATTTTTTTTTTTTTTTTTTTCCTTTGCTTTGCTTACCTTTTTTACAGATACACTTTTTCATAAACCAATTAAAGGCGTCAGATGACCATGGATAGTGGTGGAGTTCAACAAATTATATCAGCTTTACAAGTTGTCTACGATCGACATTCAACTAATGACCAAAGAAGAGAAGCACAGAAGTTTTTGGATGAAATTAAAACCAATGATGAAAGTCCATTCTGGGGATACCAATTGGCATTACCAGAAAATAACGGTGACAAATATATTGTTAGATACTTTGGGTTAACATTATTACAACAATCCATAAACTCAAAATTTCACACCTTTGATCTGTCAAAAACCAATGCCATTAAGAATTGGGTTATAGAATTATCAAATAAAATCGAACCAACTGATCCCCATTATATCAAAGAGAAGACGGCTTTAATTTGGGTATCCATAGCAAAAAGAATTTGGGGTAGCCATCTAGTCAAATCTCGAGAAAGGTCCACCATCGATAATGAAGCATCGAGTCTGGATAAGGGTGCAACTGTCTCGCAACAAGAAGCCAATGACGGTTGGGTTTCCATGGATTCAGATTTGTTGACATTGTGGAATAACAACATAACATGTCGAGAAGTGTCTTTGATTATTATCAGAACTTTATTTGAAGATATATATCTTTTGGAAGATCCAATTGCCACAAAGAGAAGTGCTTGTTTGAACCAATTGTCAATTTTAATTGTTACCCCTCAAAAAGTATTGGAAACACTTTACGAGAATAACCCCAACTTCACTATATGTAAGGCCCTGACTGATGGTTGGTTTGTGACCTGGGCAAGATATTTAGTTGAAGTGTTGTCGAATTATGATTTTAAGGATAAAATCTGTCAGACATTTGTACCAAAAATCTTGTCTGCATTCAAAACGTGCTTGCACTGGATTAGTCCCTGTGTGTTGAAGCAGGAAAACATACTACAGACATTAATTCAAATATTGACATTACCAGATGTTAAAATGAAAATCTTGGCAGTTGATTGCTTACACATTCTATTTACAAGAAACTATACTCAGCATGAAGACTTTGATTTTTTTATAGGTTCAGTCTTTACTACTGAGGGTATTTCAAAATTGAGTGAATTTTTTCATTCATTGAGTTTGGATCCTGATGATATTGATGAAATTGTTTATTCACTTTTAAAGAAAACTGTTGAAATGATCGTCTCCTTGAGTGAATATCTAAATACGGCGTCTAAAAATAAGATTTCTTGGGAAGAATCGGATGTTGACAGCTATTTACGATTGGTTTTAGAAACCACCAGTCACCCAAGTTTAATAATTAGTGGATTGTCGTTGCAGATGTGGATTACTATACTAAGATATGATGAATTGAGTGCTAAAGCTCCATTTTTGAAATTGATGCCAGAATTAAGAGAAATTGCTTCTAACAGAACAATAAATTATACTTTTGATGATGAACACATATCCAAAAAGTTTCTAGATGTTGATTTTGATTCGACATCAGATGCGAGTTCATTTTTGCAGAATTATCGTAGATTCAATGAAGACATTACACGTATAACTGTTTGTAAAGACCCAGAAGATGGTTTGCGCTGGTTAGAACACCGATTGGAGGTATTTTTCGGCTCAGAATTAGGTATAAAGGCAATTAATGAATTCAAAATTGGAGAAAAATCCGAGGTGTATAATTATGGAGCAGCCCAATTAGGTATAATTGATTGTTCGCTACGTGGTATAACCCGTTGGAACGAATGGTATACTGAAGATAATAAGAAAGTTATCAAAGATAGACTAAATAAACAAGTGGAATCATTATGTGAAAAATTGTTGGTAATGAATTTTGCCAGTCCATTATTAGTAAGGAAACAAGTACAGACTTTGGTTCATTTTGCACCTTTATTAAAAGATGTGAATCCAACACTAATGTTTAGAGCTTTAGAGAAGATTTTAACAACGGCCACTTATCCTTACCCACCAAATGTTTCTGATGAGGACATGGAATTGATTCGAGATTTGCGAGGCAGTTGTGGTACTGAGTTGAATAGATATGCCTACATGATGCCGGAAGGTTTAAGTATTATTTTCAATGATTTGGAGAATGCCATATCCAATATCTTATCAGCTAAAAAAGTTAGTGATCATGAAAACGTTGCCTTCAAATCATTCTTATTGGTTATAGCATTTAGATCGTCAATACCGAATAAGGATGAATTATTTTCAAAAATAGTTGACCCAGATTTAGCTGCTTGGTCTGCTCCTGATACAGAAAAGGGGTTGATGGATTTGCATTGGTTTATGGAAAGAATTGGCATAGTTGAAATTGCCAAATATTTCCAAAGTCGAGGTATTACAGCAAGTACTAACTTGTTAGAGGCCAAAATGGATGATGAAGGTAAAGTATTGAAAAATAAATTAAAAGATCATTGGTCTTCGATATTCCCGATTAGAGCTACAAGAATATTCATTCAATATAGTATTGAAAAATTAAATCACAGTTCTGCAGAATTTTTGCATTTATTGAAATTATGGAAACCTAGAATTCAACCAATTGTGCCTCATGTTTTGCAGTTATTGACTCAAATTCAAGCATACCACAATCCTGCAAACTGGAAGGATTTACCAATTGAAGTTCAAGCGTTTGTCAAGGACAGTTGTACAGAGCGATTCTGGCAACAAGGGGTATCAATCCAATCAAAGGAAACTTTTATGGAAGAAAATGTTAAAGCGGCATTGACTCTTAGGGATTTTGCCGATTCTGTGGGTCATTTGATTCGATACACTAGAGAATATGCATTTTTGACAGTTGGGTCTATAGCACAATTAGAAGATGTTTTGTATGAGATTCCGAATATTGGTCTGATAATTTGGAATGCTGTTGCTGGTGATACTGTTGGTGTTACTTTGCATAGTTGGAAACATATGATCAACAGTTGTCTTAGAGTAGTTATAAAGTGTTGTCCTGTCAAGTATGTTGAAATTTTCATGAGTGAATTATTGCCAAGAGTATTTATAGACCTCGATAAATTATTAGTTTCAAGGTGGGAAAAGATTTACGGTAATGGACTACAATTAAAAGGTAACGAAGACGATGAAACATTAAGTGAAGAAATGATGGAAGAACATATGTTGAGACAATTAACAGCTACTGTTGTTAGGTTATTAATGGATATTGTTGGACAATACCATGCCACTCCAGCAACTGATATTCAATTTGCTTGCAAGAAATTGGTAATTGAGAACAAGGAAATTTTAGCACCATTCTTGGAGCTTTGTTGTCACATCATAATGTTTAAAGATACAAAATGTTCATTTAATACCATATTAGTTGTGAGAAATATTTTACCAGAAATAGTTTTAAAGGATGATGATGTTGACAAATATTTATCCGATCATTTGATCAAGGCATTGGTACATGTTTTGATGGAAGATTATTTTACAGAAACCCATAATGAAGCTGCTATGGCGTTGACTACCTTGTATTGTGCATTGAGATCAAAGAATGATTATCCGGCCAGAGCAATGATGAGTTATTTAACAAATGTTACTTCTCAGGATGTGGCTAGTTTTGAGACAAGTTTAATCAATTCTAAATCCTTAAGGCATCAAAGAAGTGCATTGTTGGAATTGGTAAGAGTTAATAAGAATCAGAATGCTATGGAGAATGGTGATGAAATGTCGAAAAGGAAAAAACAATTAGAAGAGGCAATTAAAAATAAGAAGAAAAGTACCAGCATTGATGTTATGAATGATCCGTATACTGAAAACGGGGCATTAGGTAACTTGTTTGGTGAAGAGTAAGAATACATCTCGTTGGAATAGAAAAGAATATATATAAATAAATAACTAAAAGAAAAGGAATACTATTTGTTACATTGTTTAGTAAATACGAATTGAATTATATCTGTACCAAGTATTTTAAGTAAACTAGTTCTTGTGATTTTTTTTTTTTTTTGTTTGTTTGTTTGTTTGTTTGTTTGCTTTTGTTATCATTGTAATTACATCAACGTAATGCAAGGAGGTTTATATATATATATATATATATATATATTTGACAGAAGTTTTGTAAGTATAATATAATATTTGCTTGATTTTAAGGAAAAGGAATTTTTGTTCTTGATAAATAGAAAGTCTTTATTCAAAAGCTGTGTATTTAATTCACCTCTTCTGAATCTTCTTGTTTTGATTTGTTTACAAATGTTTGTCCTTTTTCGAGATCAACAAGGTAATACAACACCAATGAGATGAGAACGAGGAACATATTTGGTAAGAAAGGATAACGATCATCATTTGTTCTATCTTGAATAACAGCATTAACCAAACTTCCAATCCAACCTGTAGCTACCCCAACATTATTTCTAACCCAAAGTACTGAGCCTCGTCACCTTTTGGCAAAAGCAGGGAATAAACACATCTATTGAATGATCTCATTGCTGATGATGTAGCAGAATAAAAAACTTCAAAGATCCAAAATTCCCATCTATGTTGAAATCCTACTGCGGTTGCATGGTTAATTCCTAAACAACCCCAGAAGTTGGAAAATACACTAAACGTTAAAAACATATAACCCCAATATTTGATATTAAACTTGAACTTGGAATAAAGAACCATCCAAGCAAGTGATCCCAATGAAGCACAGATATATGACATAAAAGTGTAGACCGTGTATTCGGCATCAGAGCTTCCCAAGCCCAAGGTTGATCTGAACAATAAAAGAAACATACTCATAAAGTTGCTGAAACTCACATTCCAAATAACCCATGAGACACAATAAAGAAAAGCCATAGGATACTGTTGAATATCTTTTAAAAGTTTGAAGAATCGCTTAAATGGCAAGACCAAAACATTTTTATCTCTTTTCTTTCCTTTAACACTTGGAATATAAAAGGATGAAAATATTGACAAAACAACTGTCAAACAACCTGCAATTGTTATTGCCAATAAGAAATTGTGATACCCATCTTTATCTGGTCTACCACTAGTATAAGAAATAATTATTCCAATAATCAAAGCAGTTAAACCACCAACATTACCGATAACAATTCCCAAAACAGAAACAATGGATCCTCTTTTCATTGGATCCTTCTTATCTGCTCTCATAAACAATGGAATATATGATCCCTCCATAATTTGATAAATTGAGTCATCGATAGTCATTAATGCATACAATGCAGAAGCAGCTTTCAAAGTAGGATAATTATTTTGTATTAAACCTGCAAATGGTAAAGCAAAGAAACCATAAATAAGAATAGAAACAATAACAAATACTTTTCTATAATTAGAGTAATCGGCAATTCCCATTAAAAAAATTGCCACAATACCTTCAACGGCGGTAGCAATGGCCCTTAAATATAACACATAGGATGTATAGTGAACCGTGCCAACTCCAAACTTAACATAACAGTCGTTTCCTCGCATAGCACAATGCTTTCCTTCTTTAGTTTTACCAACACTTCTAGCAATAGATTGGATAGAAGCCGGAACATAAGTTCTACTCATGGATGCAACAGGACCAGTAGAATAACAAAGCATTAACCAAGTATAAAAAATACTTTTTTTATTCCAAACACTGTATTCATCATCCACAGCTTCGTCTTCTTCATTTTCTCTTTGGATTGAAGTTTCTATGACCGTGATTGCCTTAGCAGTTGAATTATCCTTGTCTTGTGAATTTTTCATTGTCCTAAATCTTATTAATAGATATAATAAACTGGGAATACTGAATGGTTGAAAAAAAAAAGATTATTTTGTGGAAATGAATTTGGGGGTTATTTATATTATATAATTTGAGCAAATATTTATACCCCCAAATTTGTAAAACTGTGCCGAAAGCAAATTTTATACTCTGTTATGGTGTCCTCTTTCCTCCTTGGTGAGCAATTAATTTCTAAATAATAAAACCAACTTGCAGCATAATTAAAGAAATTGTAGGAGCAATTTGTTTCTTCCAAAATAAGTAACATTATATGCCATTAAAAAACACGAAAGTATTATTATTAAAATTAAAAATAAAATAAAAGAAAACTTATACAGGCATTGTTTGCTATTTAGACTCTACATACTCGCGCCTCCATTTAGGACCATACTTTAATAAAATAATAACAAACCCGATACCGGCTAAATCTGTTAATCCTAGCCCTGTTAAACACCAACCAAATCCCATTTTATTAATAAGTGGTTCAATGATCGCGGTACAAATGGTAGCGGAGATATTTCTGGCAAAATTTCCAATCGCGACATTTGTCGCTGGGTGTCCTGTTGAACATTCAGTTAAATACGTGGTGTTAGCAACAAAGACCCATGTCATTCCAAATCCTGCCAAGAATGTAAAAACAAATACAGCAACAACATGGACATGTTTAGAAACTGTCCATGCATAACCTAATACACCTGCCATAGAGACCGCAAGTCCAAAAATTTGTAATGAAAATCGATGTTCTGCAACATATTTACCTGGATGTTTTTTAATCATCCTTGCTCTTAATTTATCAGATAGCCACCCACCAACAGTTGAGCCGATAATCAATGAGATTCCTGGACAAATATAACTTGCACTAACTTGAGCATTGGTAAAAGAATATTCATCTCTCAAAACACGGGCAAAGGTGATTGAAACCCCGTAAAAAGTTGCAAACAATAAACCGCCATTAATGGAGCAAATTAAGACCGGTTTATACTTTAATATCTTCCAGTAGTTTTTCCAACTTGGTTTAGGTGGAGCTGGATAACCTTCCACCAATTTATGTTGTCTCCATTTTGGCTTTACATAAATAGATGTACCTTCATAACAAGAGGAATTACCCACCAAATACCGCAAGGTTTCTGGAAGAAAAAATAGGATTATTGCGTAAACAACTGCACCAAACAATGCTAAGAAACCAAATATCCATCTCCAATTCCCTTTGGATGCAATAATGGAAAGTACTGGACCCAATACGGGACCCAACTGTGGACCCCACATAAAAATCGAAATTGCTTTGGCTCTATTTTTGGGATCTATAATATCTGTAACAGTACCTGCCCCAACTGAAATCACACTTGATGCGCCCAATGCCTGTACTATTCTTAAAACATATAATGCACCAATATTTGCCGGAACAGCAGCTAAAAGGATATTTGCCAATATAAAGAAAATCAAAGGAATTAAATACAATAACTTCCTTCCTCCATAATCAGCCCATGAAGCCCAAAACAAAGGAGCAATTGCAAATACAACCATAAACACAGAAACGGTTCCATTAATTGTAGTAGAAGAAGTAGAAAACTCTTCTTGTAACTGTGGTAATACTGGAATATATATATTACCAGAAATGGGACCCAAACAACCCGCAATAGTCACAATGGCTATGATAATAGCCTTTCGTTTAAAGGAAAAAGCACTGTATTGTTCCTTTTGTTGTTCTTGTCCAGCTTGGTTTTCAACATCTGTTTTCTTTTCTAATTCATCACTAGTTTCATCTTGATTATTCAATGAAGATGATTCTTTTCTCTGGATCTTAAATTTCGGATTCTCTTTTTCATTATCTTTGACAACGACTTCAAAAATTTCTTGATCTTGCGTTTGGGACATTATTTTATTAGTCTGAACTATACAACGTCGAAGTAGTAGTAGAAGAAGAAGAAGAAGAAAAGTGAATAATATTGAAATTACGAAATTTGTGATATGACTGTATTTTTATGAATTGAATTGGTTATTTTCATTTGCACAATTTCAAACATTTCTATCGTCTAGAAATTTTCTAACTGAGCAAATTATCATTTGCAACTTTAGGGAACTCATCGCCACCATATGCGCAATATTTATACAGCACCTCGAAATTGGAGGGGGGTGGTGCAGCTATTGTATCCTTATGCAGCACAATTTGCTGTGGCCACAAAACAGAAACTAAAATGCGATTCCAATTATAAACAAGAGAAGGAAAAAAAAAAAATCTCGATATTGCAGTATAATAATGTACTATTTCATATTGCGCCTATAAACTGAAAAGTCAATTTTGTTTTATTTATTTATTTATTTATGCAACAATAAGCTTTTCAAATTTTATTCTCAAACCAAGAGGACTAATGGGGCCAGCAGGGGTTATTCTTTCTTTCCAGCCTGCATCTAGAGAAATCTTATAGTGTCCTAGAATATTGGTAAGCAACTCTTTAACTTCGAACAACGCATACTTTTCTCCTAAGCAAGCTCTCTTTCTGCCATGGAATGCAGGTAATTCTGCTGATCTCTTAGCATTAGCGTAATTGCGATTGATATCTTCAATATTATTTCTCCCCCATCGCTCTGGCCGGAACTCATCAGCATCTGGCCCCCATACATTTCTATCTCTTCCCGTACCAAAATTATTATAGCCGCAGTATACTCCTTTTGGAATGACAATATTTCCCAACTTTGTAGCTCTTGTAGTGTAACGGTTTACAATCGTACCTAATGGTGGATACATTCTTAAAGTCTCATAAATAACAGAGTGTAGATATGGTTTCGCGGGATCCGTTTCAGTACGTATGGCTTCCTGGATTTTTGGGTATTTTGCGGTAACAAACATTAATGACAACATTAACAAAAGAGGATTTTCATGTCCAGCAATCATTATGATTACTGCATTATCCAAAAATTGTTTTTCGGTAAGTTTCTCTTGCATTAAACCATCAACCAACTTTGTAGCAGCACTGTTTGGTAATTGTGGATCATGCATGTCGATAATGCTTTGACCATACCAGTTTCTAAAATTGTTAACTTCTTTTCTGGCTTTTAATCTACTTGGAATAGGAAAATTATCAAAGTAAGGAAAGTTTAAGAAAAATGGTTTGAAAATTTGCAGCTTGACGTACTTTATTTTCTCATGCATCATTGATTTTTCACCTTCAAGAACCTTAAAATTGACACCGAGTATAGATTCAGTAACGTTTGCTAATGAATATTTTTGAAATAAATCAGTTATAGAAATTATTTCTTGTCCATTCTTGGAATCAATCATATTATCTATAATTTCAAGTAAAAATTTGGTATTTTTAGTGATTGGATTGAAATCAGGGAATTGGATACTTTTGGCAATCACTTCTCGATACAGTTTCCATAACTCTCCATGAGCACTAATAATATTGTCTCCAGTATATGTGGCCATGACTGACCCCGGGATTTTTAAATGATTTCCGCGTTTAATATATACATCCTCATTTCTAAACATCTCAAGAAGGTAGTCTGGCCTAGTAATAAGAATATTCCACCTTGAAGCAAAGAATATCTTGACTGCTCCATATTTCTCCAACTTTTCCCGTAAATATATATTGTAGATATCTTTCTGATCCATATTAGTGTAGGCTCCCAAGAATGCCACATAAAATGGAATTGTTGGTATATTTTTTGGAAAATTGAATGGAGGAAATACTATGTCTAGAATTAAGTAAAGCAAATAAGTAAATATTCCAATTAGAAAATACTTTATAATATAAAACACCATTGTATACTTGTCTCTCTTTAGATAGCTGAATTATAGGAAAAACTGAAGAAGACGAGATGAAAAAATTTAACAAAACATTAAACATGAAACTAATTGCATTTTGCTAATCTCGTAATTGCGTAATATAAATATATGATCAAGTTAAAACTTAAAGGGCAAGAAACTGAGCAAATTTTGTCAATCCATTTAAAAAAAAAAAAAAAAAAAAAAAAAAAAAACACGAAATATCCTGCCACCTCCCTTAATCTCAAGAGGATAAAAATTTCTCTTTTGTTTCATATTCCGTCTAGATTTCTTTCATGTGTGTGTGTAGTGCAAAATTGTTTTATTAAGTTTGTTATTGTTTATTTGTTTCTCCTTGGTTGCATTGTTCTTCCTTGAATTCACCAGCTGCTGCAATTTCCCAAAAGTTGCAAACGTAAAATTGCGCATGATCTGTTTTTGGGGGTTTTTTTGTCTTATTTTTTATTAGGTCGACAATGGCCAGGCATTATGTCGCATGAGCTATCCTAATTTGGGAAAAGATGCAAAAGTACAATTTTGTACAGAAACCAAAAAAAAAAAAAAAACCAATAAGACCTCAATCGGAATAGTTGTGTTTTATTACTTTGGGGAATGGTATTTGAAGTAATAACAATTGAAGCATAGCAATGCAGTCTTGAAAATGATTCCACTTTGTCGTGGTGAAGGGAAAGAAAAAGAAATTTATTGTCAAATCTTACAGTTATTGTAGATGGTTAGATTAATGAAATTTCGTTCTTTAGAATAACTAACTATATAAATCCAAACCTAGATTCTTGAAATCTTTTAAATTTGTTTTCTTCTTATTGTTGTAGAGATACTTATATTCCTTACAGATATATCTAAGAATTATTTCGCAAATAAAAGAATTTGTGAAGTACAAATATCCTTAAAAATTCTAATTACATATTACAATAATATTTTTATTGATTTTTCTTATTTCAGGTGATCTTCCTTATATTTTGATTTTTCTTAATTTTTTGTTTATTTTTTTGTCAAATTAAAAAGAATCATGAAATCTGCTTCAAGTTTATCTTTGAATTCAAACACTAGCAGTAATTCCACTGTTGATAGTGATGTTTTTGATGCGCCAAAGACAATTTATGAATGTATCCGATTGGCTTATTCTAGAAATGATTCCAAAGTCTTAGGTTCTAGAAGCTATAATGATTTTGGGATTGACAATATATTTCAGGTAATCAAAAAACATGAACAAACAAGATTGTTTTTCCAAGATGGGTTGACTCAATTGAGTATTGAGAATCTGTATTATATTTGGGAAGTACAAATTGAACCTGAAATCTGGCAAGGTATTGTTACTGTTCAGTTTAACGTTACTGACTTTGAGTTTTGGTTTCTTAAATTATTAGTTTCACTGTCAAGAATTCACTTCGATGAAGAATTAAAAGATGAAGGAGATTATAAAATATTTACCAAAATGATTTGCAATTGTTTTGCTCAGGAATTAAAACATACTGTTGAAAATGATCAATGGGATGCTGTTGGTGAGGCTTTTTTCAGTAAAGGGGTTGATATTTTCACATCTCGTTGGCAACCCTTGGAAGCAGTTTTACCTGCGTTCCCTTGTAAATCATCCAATGTTGAAAAAGTTGCTGGGGATATGCCGGATAAGGGTGAAGAATTGGCACTTTCAAGATTGATTGAATTTGCAGCATCCGTTAAAGAAATTTATCCACCGGGAATTATCATTTGGATTGTTAGTGATGGTCACGTATTTAGCGATTGTATTGCAGTTGATGATTCCAAGGTTAATCGATATTTTGAGGGTTTGCAGGCATTGTATGCTAATTTAAAACCAAAGGATTCAAATCCAATTCGTTTTTGTTCTTTGCCAGTTATTTTCAACTTATCAAACTCAAACTTTGACAGCAGCTTGGTTGAAAGTGTTGAGTTGGGTCATTATTTAGGTACTGAAATTGATGCACAATCTGAGATCTGCAGAAAGATTCTTGTTACTTCATGTGACACGGATTGCGGAAAATTGAGACAGGATATTACCACCAAGGGACACCCAAGATTGGCATTATTTAGAGGATTCTCCAAGTTTATGACTGAAGATTTATCACTCCACCCAAATGTCTCTGGTATGGCCAGAAAGAAGTTCAAAAAAATTGTTGCTAAAGTTGCCTTTGAAATGATTAAACGTAATGATGCTTATTCCAATTTGGTTGAATTGATGTTCCCATTCCATTTGAGATTCTCGATTCACGCTCATTGCAATACTGGCCCTAAATTTGGAATTTCTTTGTTGTCAAAAACTGGAGAAAATCAATGTCATCCAATTAACAGTATTAAGGATCATAAAGAGCCAAAGAATACTGATTTGTTGCATATTCCTACTCCATGGCACAACTCTATTGTCAAGATTGACAATTGCGATGTATATTTTGTGATTAAGTCCAACAAAGTCATGGAGGAAATAGGTCAAGGCAATGGTAATGGTGGTTGGGATCCAGTCAACCGTCATTATATATTTTTAAGTAAATAAATCTAATAAAGTAAATAGGAATTTATACGAGTTTTGATTGTTTTTTTTTTTTTCATTACTTCTGGCAGTGAATGTAAATAGTGACGATATTGACAGATCCTGTAAACTGCACAATATCAAAATCAACACTTGTTATGAATCATATTGAATCATTTACTAAGAAATCTTACTCAAAGAAATCAAAAAAACTTTTCAAAATAGAGAGTACCCCTTTTGGCCTACGAGTACACGGACCCTCAAGGGCTAGGGACCTGCGTCATAGGGTCCGCACTGAGACCCCTAAAGCCCGACCTGGAAGGACAGGGCTGGTTTCAAGACATAACAGGTGGAGCACGGCACCTATATCAAACCATTCTTAATTGAGCCTTGTCTTTAACTTAACGGCATATAGATTCTTAGTAGAATTTTTAATTTCTAGATGTATCTCTGGTTTATCGTCAAATGAGATAATTAGGCTTGATACACGCACAATAAAGAATCAACACGTCTCAATAAAAAAGAGAGAGAAAAAAAAAGAAAAGAAGAACTAAATATAAATATAAATATAAATAAAAATATAAATACTTGCAGGTTCTGATCTTTTAAGAACTTCAAAACACGATGGCACCATCACCTTTACAAATTAAAGTTAATGCTTTAAAAAGATTAATTAAAGAAGAAAAATTGTATCAACAAGAGGTTTCAGAACAAGAGCAATTTGTTAACCAAATGAAAGCAAATAATGCTGATGAATATGAATTGAAAAAACAAATAGAAGTTTTGGAAGAAGCTCAAAGAATGGTTCCCGAAGTGACCAAGAAGATTACTCAACATAAACAATCTTTGAAAGAATTTTTGGAGACATATAGTGGTGAAGAAGACACTTCTGCTGCTAAGGAATTACTTTAATGGATGTGTATTATCAATATATGACAACATTTACTATAAATAGAATGAAAATTTAAAACATTAATAAACTAATTGCATATAATAAGTATAAATATAAATAGATTTATTTACTAAGTTAGTTGTAGGATTTCTCTTTCTCATTCTTTTTTCTTCTTGTATGTACCAGGCTTTTTAATGTTCCAAAATAGTCAAGTTACCAGTAACTACGACGTTTTCCAAAATAGAACCATTTGGAATATCGATCTTATCTCCATCGTTACACACAATAATAACAGTACCCTTCAATTGGACGCCTTTACCAATAGTAACATTACCAGTAATGGTCAAGTGATCTAATTCTAAAATCTTTGGGATGTATGCAATTCTAGATTGAAACCCGCTAACTTTCTTGAAATGAGATCCCAATTTAATCAATGGGTTGGAGAAGCCATCTCTAGTTGGGTCTAATCTTAAAGCACCGTGTTCCAAATAGAATAAATCGGATTTAACCAACAACAAGTCGGAACAGGTCTTAACTGGTAAGAATCTGGATCTTGGGACAACAACACCATGGGCACCTCTGAAATGTCTAATAGCAGCACCAACTGCGGTTTCTAATTGTAAAACGTTAATATCTGAATTACCGTGGGAAATAGATTTTTGATTTGGAATAATTTCAGCTTCTATAGCATTAGCTTCAACCAATTTCTTGATGGCTCTCAAGTTAATCCACAAGTTATTGGTATTGAAATATTTGAATTTTTTGATACTCTTGAATTCTTCAACGTGTTCTTTTGGAACTTGAGCAATTTCCAATAATCTAACTTCACCTTGATAATTGATCAAAGTACCACCTTTGACATCAGCTCTGGTCTTTGGGGTCAATTCCATAATATATTCAGCACCAGTTGCGATCATGTGGTCCAAAATCTTGGTATCAACAGTGGCACCCAAGTTGTCACCATTGGAAACAAATAAAATTTCTCTGCCTTGGGCTAACAATGCATCTAATTCACCAGATTGCACCAAAGCTTCAAACAAGTCACCGTGACCTGGTGGGTACCAAGCTTCAAGAGAATCGTCGTAAGATTCTGGAACTGGTAATAAAGAATCCTTGTAAATTCTTGGAAATCTGGATTGGTTGAAAGTTTTAACTCTAATTCTGTGACCTTGATATTTCTTGATGATCTTAGCAGTATCAGCATCGGTGTTGAAAGAATTCATCAACAACAATGGTACATCAGCGTCATATTTTCTGTTCAAGTATTCAATTTGTCTAACAGACAAATCCAAGAAAGTGTTACCATCTCTGACTTCAATAACTGATTTTGGACCAACACAACCCATGGAAGTACCTAAACCACCATTCAACTTCAAAACAGCCAATTTGGACAAATTGGCAGAACTGTCGGTATTGTCCAAGTCTGAATAGGCAACAACTTCATCAGCAGAAGGAGATCTAATTTTTTCCCAGTCCAAAGTGGTACCAGAAGCCTTTTCGGTCAAATATCTTCTGAAAAGGGAGAAGAAGTTATCCATTTCATTTTCAAATCTGTTCTTTTCTTCTGGGTTTTCAACAGTGTCGGCCAAGTTGTTCAAGGCATTACGCATTTGGGAAGCAGTAACATTGGTTGCTGTGTTATCAAAAGCCTAAATTAAATCAATTGTTAGTAAACGATGAAATTCTTCAACAATTCCAGATGATTTCCTCCCAGTCAATCAAACTGATAAAGAAAAAGATTGATTGGAACATACATAAGCAGATTGGGATTTGGTGTGTCTTTTTCCAGTAGTGGCCATTGTTTTATTATTCAAATTGTATAGATCAATTGAGTTCTAATTGAACTTTGCTTGGTTGTCTAGATTTCTTTTTAAAAAAAAAAAAGTAAACTAAAAAAAGAAGTTAACCTGAAATTAGTTTGCTTTTCTTAAAATCAAAAAAAAAAAAAAAAAAAAAATTTATTGGTGAAGTCAAATTTTTCGTTCGATTGGAGTGTCTCAAAGTGTGTGGTGTATAAAAATAGAGGAGGGGGGCGTGTTGGACGAAATAAAAAAAAAAACTCCATAATAAAAACCAAAAATACTTTTTGGGGAGCAGGAGTTATGTGTACGTTTCTTCTTTTAGTATTTGTGTCGCGAAGTTCATTGGATAATGAAATTTTATTGTATACTGTAGGTGACGTACTTGTATGTTTATAAGATTATTAATTTTTGTAATACACTCAATACCAACAAAAATTCTGATTGGGAAAGAGGGGGGAGTAATTAAAACCAGAAATGGAAAAGAAAAAAAAAGTGTAACCCAATATTTATGATCCAAAAATAAAACTCCAGAAACTATTTTATTTAGATTTGATTTTAATTCTTTCCCCTCCCCCTTCTGAACTGCAGTAGTTTACTATGAATTCATGTTATATAACTCTCAAAAGAATTGCCTTTGCCACGTGTAAAGAAAAGACTCTGAATTGAAGACTAGTTTTGCGATTCCTTCTGAGGTTACTTGATAGTGACCCCCTTGTTCCTTGTACATTGTTCACTTTAGAATTTTGCATACGAATCAGGCGGGTCAGAAAGAAGGAAAAAAAAATAAAAAACAATTTCACAAAAACGTATGACGACTTGTCGTGAAACAAAAATATCTTCCACAGCGAAGGCTGAGAAAACACGAAATAAATTAATTAATCAACGACCAAACGAACGAATTAAATGAAAGGATACTGTAGTGTAAACAAAAAAAAAAATAATAAATAAAAAAAAAAAAGAAATATGTAAATGCATTAATTTATGCATTGATTGGGCTATATTCAACAATTCGACTTCCATTGGGAGGTACAAGTACAGTAACTTCAAACCATATTCGGAAAGGAAGTTCAAAAAATTATTTCCAAAGTAAATTCATAATTCTTATAAGGTATCAACAGTACATTCTGCAAAAGCAATGTGTCTTAGATGTATTTTTCAACACCAGTATTACGGGGACAAGTAACGAAATCGTTGTCGAAATATGACAAATCTTTTTTTATTATAAAAAAAAAAAGTGGAGGTGCAATTTTCGGAAAAATTCAGGTTGGGGGCGGTCATGGACAGTTTTGTTTTTCACAATTGATATTGTTCCATGGAGAGAAAATTGGGACTAGAGAATTGGATCAACTGGTTAAAAATAATTCCAAAAAGATATTCTCTTGCATGAAAGAGGGGAATTGGCGATTGTTTTGTTGAAATTTAAGAGAACAGATAGATTTTGTAGTTATTGGGCAAACCTTTGTAAAGAATTTTTTGGAGTTTAAACTAAAAATTTTACTTTAAAATTTCAACAAAGAATTAATGAAAAAAAAAAAACAAAGTGAGCACCTCTGATATATATCTGTCTACCCGTTGCAACAACTACAATATATAACAATCATAAAAAAAAAAAGGAAACGGCAAACATGATTTAGTAAAGTTAAGATGTTAATTGTGGAGAACAACCAAAAAAATATGACGTCACAGACAGGATTCGAACCTGCGAAGGCAAAGCCCATTGCCTAAACTGCCTTCCATTAACTGGAAATAGCAGGGCAACTCCTTAACCACTCGGACACTGGGACTAGTAATTGAATTTGTTTAAAGGCTGTGCTATTCAAATAATATATGAAAGTACAACTTTGCCATACCAAAAAAACTTGCATATTTTATTCAGATGGTGTTCATGTATCCCCATTATTGTTAATATAGTAAAAGAATTACTTACCTTGTTAGAAATGATTAATTTTACGGTACAGGCTGAACCTCTAGTTGTTAAATGAATTATCACGGCTAAAGATTGCATTCTAAATAAAGCTATAAATAGCAAAAAAAGAGATTGTTACCTCTTGGTATTCACGAAGATTTACAATTGGCTGTCATCTGATAAATGTAATTCATTGAATTTAATCTTGTTGAAAACCGAGTTCTTGAACTTGAGAATTTATAGTAGTTACTATAGATTGTGTGGAGAATTGATGATTATCTTCGAGATTAGTCATTATTATCACTATTACTTAATATGAAAATTTATACTAAACTTGAATAGCATAAACTCCTTATTTATATTTATTGTAATTAACACAAGTTAGGGTAAAATTAGCATACTATATTACTTACATTACATATACTTTCCTTACAATGTTGTACGTCAACAATATTCAACATCATCCATGTATTAAAAATTCAGCGCCTTGTACTGGACTTAAAAGAATGATATTTGCCAAATCATTACTTTAGCATCCAAATAACTACCATCTCGGATAACTTATATGTCATCATCAGTGATGAGGCACTGGTCATTTCTAATATTAATTTTGTATTTCCAGTGTCTAATTTTCCGAAGAACAATTCACCGGATTTATTAAGACTTGAAATGGTTCAAGACCCGTATCATGGATTGCGTAACTCTATCGGATATATACATGGTACAGAGCTGCTGGGTACAATTCTGCTTAACCCAAACATCTCCAATAGTACGTTTGCATGATTTCTTTGGGAATTATTGCTATCCCAAAATTTCGTTTTTTTTTTCCGATTAGCAATGCGATTCATATTTTTTTTTTATTTTTGCACCCGGATTTTCCAATCGGAATTCTCACGCTTTCCACAAATGGTAATTAGAGTTTTTCCGATTATCAATATCAATAAACTACGTCATAACCCCATAATTTAAAACAATATAAAAAGACATCAAAATTTCTTCAATTTAATTGCATGGTAAATTTTTTTAATTTATCCTCAATCACTGACAAATCTTAATTACTTATGAAACCCAACAAATCAATTAAACAAATATGAGTTCCGTTAAAGTTACTACATCCAACGAATCCAAAGAAAGTTTCCGTTCACAAATGGAAGAATTTAATGATAAATTAATCAAATTTCCTAAACGAATTCATCATGGCTTACATAAAGGTGCTGATAAAACATCTCATAAAGTTGCTGATGGTACCAAGAAAGTTTTGAAACATGACTAATAAACAAATTTGGGTATTAAATAATTATATAAATTTTTTTATGAGTTACGAGTTATGTGTGGATTAATAAACAATTTTAACGTCAAAGAATCATCACACAAATATTGTAATAAGAGTTTATGTATACAGAATACTGGTTTAGATTATACTGAAACTGGAGAAGTTAGTATAAAACTGGGACATCAAAGCTCTAAAGTTCAGCGATCATCATCTTATGTGGTGGTAAACGATTCATATTTTTTTTTTTTGTGAAATCAAATTCTGAGTTACATTGAATAAAATGCAAGACGAAAGCACAGCAACACCGTAAACCCACAAGGTGTGGAGACAAATCAATCAATACTGAAATAAAAAGAAGCTGTAAAAAATTGATTTGTTAATAAAAGAGAATAATAGTTTAGGAAAACAATTAAATGAAGGTAAAGATTGTAAAAATTTATTTAAATATTATAAACAAATAACAACTATATATGCTACAATGCTTAATAATACTTTTATTCTTATCTTAACTATTCAAGCATCTTGAACTCAATATGACAAAGTAAACAAAATAATGTTGCTCTCATGAATAAAAACTTCTAAATATTCTAAATAATTAACCGTTTCTGTCTATCTGCAATTTACAAAAGAATCAATAGTGTTTCCTTTTTTTGTGGTTTCCAAATACGGTGGAAGTAACCAGAATCAACGCTAGTAACTCTCAACTTGAATAAGTAGATTTAAAATTGGCAAGGAATTGACTAAAACAACTCATGTTTAATATTCAGTAGTTTGAATTGTTAGACCCTTCTTGTGCTTTATGCTTGATTGTGTTGTTTCACAGCAATAATTTTGTTGTCTTGTTAACACTTTGTTTATTCTTTAATTCAAACATATAGAACTAAATAAATGATATGCTCTTCAATCTGTAAAATAAATTTTACTCTAAATAAACCATTTCTCTAGCTATACTTATTTTAATTCTATAGTATTTGATTGATCTGGATACCATATTCAGCTATTACACAGTTGGCGTCAAGTTTCCATTTGTAATCTTTGAATTCGGTCGTGTGACGTGGCAAATAGCAAAACATATACTTTGCAGCCTAAAAAAAATGCCCACAAATACACAACTATAAATAGCCAAATTGTTTTTCGATAGAAATATTTTTTTTTCACAACACTTTTTTTTCCTTTCTTTCTATTTGTTTACTTGTTATCAACAAGAAATATCCATCAAATAAACATAGCGGTATGTATCAATCATGCTAATAACATTACTTTCTTGCTCATTTACTAACTTCAAGTAATTTTAATGATAAATATTGGTTGTCTCAAGAATAATTTGTCCTAATTAAATCCTAAGATTACAAATGCTTATACAAGAATCCATAACTTATTTATATTGTCCGATCATTACAAATGATTAATGCCCCTTATTATTCTTGACAACCATTGGGAGATCAGTGATGGAGGAGTATTACACAGACAAATATGATACATATAATGACAAGAGGATACCAATCATCACATAAGGAAGCCAGTCACTGCAAGAGGATACCAGTCATTGATGTTGTTCTTAATATACAAGCATTGAAGAAGAACCTTCCAAAGAAGATAGTGATGTGGGCAGATCATTATCTTGAACCTATCATGGGATCCACACAAAAATAAAAAAGGACAATGTGGATTAGCGAAGGTTCTTCAATAGGAGGTAACAATCGGTCACAGTTACCTTCTATACTATCGGGACACAATAAAGTAGTCCCGATGGTTAAATTGTAGACCAGAGGACCGGGTATTGGGGGCTTGTGACCAGCCCTCTTATAATACCCGGTACCTCCCCCCTTGGGCCAGGGGGTTACGCGGTCCCCTCCAAAGATGGGGGGACATGCGTAGTAGGGCTGGGCCAGCCCCCCAAAAATGGGGGCCAGCCGCTCCCCGCCCAAAAGGGGTGGGTGTGGGAGCAAGTCCCCGAGAAAGGGGACGGAGGGCCGGGCGAGCCCAGATACGGCCCGGTCGCTCCTCCTCCCCAGGTGGGTGGGGAGGAGGACCCCGTAGAAGGGGACGGAGGGTCGGGCTAGCGCCGCGTCATGTCCGTATCATTTAAATAAGATTAATAAACATAAAAGTATACAGATTAAGTTAGAGGTATTTGGAAGAGAGACTAATAGTTCAAATACTGTAAGAATTTATATAAAGTTTATAAATATATAACAATATAATAGACAATCGTTAATTGTAATTATCCTGTTTCTATGGTGAAACTGTGGGAACTCATCAAAGATGGGTAAGAAACGTAATTCTTTTGAATAGACTGCTTGAGGTGGGTAAGTTTTACTCGTAAGGAGAATGAACTAATAGTTCTATGAATGACGGTGAACAGCTTATCATGCGACTAACTAATAGAAGCCACTAGTAGAGCTATCCAACTAAATAGCAATAAATAATACTCCTTCTCTATGGTATATTCTAATATCCATGGTTCCTAATACTCGATGCTGGTGATTAGAAGTCAGCCAGAGTTTAACATGAAGCAATAGTCTAGGTGAAAGAAACCTTCTGAATCAACTTTTCTTGTTCTCAATGATGGTAATTGTATTTTGACTAAAGAGCATCTAATAATATATGACTAGAAGTTCCACAATATTATTAAAATTGCAAATGAGCCAGGTTGGTTGTATGATCTTCCAAATATTCTAATATCATTTACACATCACTATTTTCATCACGGGATTTGCTTAGTAACTATTTGGGTGGCGTGACATCCATTGAAGGGATACTTATGAATCAAATCCATGGGGCACTTGCTCAAAAGACCCAATATTCTTCTCTCAAATTCATAAATCAATTTCATTATCAGAATCAATTTCTGAATTCCTAGAAATATCTAACCTCACTTCTTCTTCGGTTTTATTTCTTTTCATTATGTTCTTTGATAGATGAGTGCAAGCTCATAAATATTTTCATTGATTAAGAAAGATCACATCCCACATCCAATTAACAACGGATTAAAATTCAAACTCATAATCATAATCAGAATTAGAACTGTATTCACCTTTAGACTCATATTCACTACTAGATTTAGATCCCGAATCAAAAAAAAAAAAAAAAACCACATGATTACCATAATTCCAACTTGGTAAAATGATGAAGCTATGAATATTTATACCGAATACTTTCGTTTGTAGGATTTGATGATTCACAACGAAATACATGATCATCATCATCACCCCGAAAATTCACATATTTTAACCTTGTAAGTTTTCCTAGATTTGTATTTTTCATCGATTTAAATTGTTCATCGATTTAAATTGTTCATTACCACTTATGCCAAGAGCAGTCAAGACACTATAAGAATGGTAATTATCAAGAGCTTTAATATCCAAATATCTCATTCTGAAAACAAAAACTTTAGGGGTGAGATTGGGGGTCCTCAATGGGAATAATGATCAATCTTCAAATTTCTCACGTTCCACTACCACTTTCTGTGAATCTTATGCTGGTTATGATTTCGTAATTGTAATATCACAACCAAGTTTCAAATTTTTCAAGTTGTTCGGGAATTGAACAGAGCTTAAGTCAATGTATCCATAACAATACACCAATCATCATGTTTAAATGACCTTAATCTGGATATATTATTTTCATCATTGAATAACTCATAAATAAAAAGACCTAATATGGATAGCTCTTGAAGATTCAAAGAATAATTATGTCAAAATGATTTTAAAAATCATTCAGTGTCTTTAAATGAAGAACACGCGAGCTTCGTGGAAACTTAAATCTATCATTACCGCCATGACCATAAATATTCAACTTTAATGTTTCAACCTTCTCCAACAGGGAAATAAATTCAACGAGGTCAATTTCAGGGCCCACCACCATACACTGAAAACATTTTAAATTTGATAGGATATTTTCTCCATCTTTTGGCGTTAATAACAACTTGTTAACAGTCAACGACTCAAAACCTGGTGGCTAGAATCGGCAGCTAGCGACGTCAATCATAAAAAGCTCCAATTTCTTTAAAGATTGAAATTCGCTATATTATTCGAGCTCGATAATGATCAAGCTTGTTGAGTCAATCAACATTCTAGATAACTTGTTCAAATCTGGATCATCTTCAGTGAACGTCAAGAAACTTTCATTTTAAATATCTTCAACATCTGACCCTCAAAAACAAAGAATAACTGAACCAACTTCAGCACCAGATCCAATCACTAAAAATACGAATCCCAAGTCTTCTCTATCGGTGGGGTCTAACAAGTATAAGTGACCAAGTCTAGATAACACCCCAGAGTAACTCTCCAACCAAATACCAAAAGATTCAGTATCCGGTTCCAGGAATCAGGCAAATGACCTAGTTCCACATCACCTAAGTGCTCTTATAACTCCACTTTCAAGTAAATTGATGCATCTTTTATCTGAAGGTCATATTTTGAATTGATTTCTCATGATGTTTTTATCAGTAATACTGGTTCTTCAATTTCAGCACTGCCAACTTTAAGCCAACTGAGAGGATCTAATTCTTTGTATCTAATATAGCCAATTGCAGCATAATTCTTAATATATGGCAAAGTAAATGGAATTAATACTTCACATTCTGAAAATAACCCCATGAAATAGTTGGGAATATATGATAATTTAATCTGAATGATATCAGAAGGCTATCGTAAAAGACTCATAAAAGGTTTATCAGACTCTGGTAGCTAAACAATTTTGCAGTCTGATAAGAAAGAATAACGTCTATTTTTATTATTCATGGATAATTGTAACCTAGTAGACTGCTGTAATTCATCTAATTTGATTCTGTTCATTGATTTCGAAACCAGTCCGCAGTTTTTATACATTTAGTTTTTCTGGTTCAAACTTTGAACTCCTGTAAATGATAACATACAGGAAATTAATTTATCAAATCGTGTGGTGACACAGTCTACCCCCTCAAAACTGCTAACTAAACCAACAATTGCTAATATCTCAACTCTTTGGTATAACGTATAATATCAGACTCCATAGAATAGTCTTAGGGTAATAGATAAAACAAACGATCACAATAACGGGATGTAGTATTTTTTTAAGTGAGTTCTCAACAAGAACTAGCACTAAGAATAAGTCTGAGCAAGTACTATATTAAAAAACCCAGCTAATTATTTCCATAATCATCACATTCAAGCCAAAAGTCAACTGCCACTCATTTACCTCCGGGAAGTCATACATTCACGTTGTAGTATTATTTGAGTGTGTCATAATTTGTGCCCAGTACAGCGAATTACTCGGCAGCTGTCAAGCGGAATAAAAGTGAAACCCGCTTAAATCATACCAGTACTAGTCCAAATATTTTTTTTTTAATTTAATGCAAATCGGCTCTTTCGGAAAGTTCATTGTTTAAGTCATAAACAAGGCTATTATAAACTAAAAATTCAGAATACAATAAGCGTTCTGAAAAGTATATTATTTAACTTCATAGATAATCAATTGGTTGATCATATCATTATTACTTTACATATGATGTTAATATTCCCGAAAACCAATCATTTGGGTGAAATACACCACCTTTAATATCATGACTCAAAGTTGGAATTATGATACATAATGTAGCACTACAGGAAATTAAACCTTGCTTGAGATATTCAAAGTATAGAATTTCAACCGGTGAAGAAATGTGAAGCTCGTGAAATCAGAGTAATTTGTATTTAAGTTAATTTTAGTAAAGTAGAACTGAATTCGGGTATGGCCGATCTCATTTAATACGATAAGTGATACCCTATAGGGTCTTATTAGCTTCTACTACATAATATCAAAAGAAGCCACAAGTCTGATATTTATACAGCAATTAAATAGAATAGCTCTGAAATGACGAATAAATGACGATTACTAGCTAATCTGAAATGCAATTTAAGAATATAAAGCAATAATTTGCAATACTGAAATCTTTGAAAGTTTAAATTAATGACTATTCAAGAAGGTTATACCAATATTATTTGTTCACAATATCGTTAATATGATACCAATCTCCTTGATTTTAGGATTGAAATTCCGTTTACCAAGTATTATTCTCCGCGTTTTTTTTTTTTTTCTTTCTCAACAAAATTCAAACCTTAATTACAATAATAACTTCCCCCAATTTGGATTAAAATTCCGTCTCGTTAATTGAAATAACACAATGTGGCGGTCTTCTATGATGAAGTTGTACAAAACCATTACTATTAGTCAAACAACGGTGCACATGAAAAAGAAAAAGAAAAAAATTAATAATCTACAATTTGTGTACTTTATTTGTGTACCAACATATTTGATTTGGGGAGGGAGGGGGGAGAAACTTTTGTCACAATATTTGCATTGATTTAGAGTTGTGATATCCACGCCGCCACAGCTGCTATGAGAAAGGTCCAATTAGTTTTAACAACTAAATTAGTTATACCAAAATGGAAATTAGGATATATTCACCTACTTATATAAATCAATGTTCTCTATTTTATGAATGTTTTTGCATTAATATGTTGACATTAGGAAGTGTTAAATAGGAGCAACGTGATAAGGAGGATGAAATTTCTTAACATCAAAAATAATACTGAAAAGTCAACTTCAGAACTGGAAACTGGCACTGGGTTGGATATTTCGAATAGTAATAAGGAAGATAATGTTATCACTAAATCAGATAGTAAGATTTCTTTAAATGAACTGGGCCAGGAGGAGGACCAAGTTGCCAAGAACCCATTTTTGGATCCAAAAGTTGAAAAGTATTATCGGGACTTGTATGTTTCAACAAATTATGAAAGTTATCTGGCATTTGATCCACATTTTGAGTGGAGCCAAGAAGAAGAAAGAAAAGTTGTTCGTAAACTTAATTTTCGTGTTGCTGCTGCTGCTTGCCTTTTATTTGTTGGTTTACAAGTTGATAGAGGTAACATGGCACAAGCTGTTTCCGATAACTTATTGAACGATTTAGGTATGACTACCAACGATTACAATACTGGTAACACCATTTTTTATGTTTGCTTTATGGTTGCTGAAATTCCATCCCAATTAATTTCCAAAGCTTTAGGTCCAGATATTTTCATTCCAATTCAAATGTGTGCATGGAGTATTGTTGCAATGTGTCAAGCTGCATTGAGTGGTAAAGCATCTTTCTATGTCACTAGAGCATTGATTGGGATATTGGAGGGTGGATTCATAGCGGACTTGGTTTTGTGGTTGTCGTATTTTTTCAACAGTAAAGAGCTACCAGTTAGATTATCTTGGTTTTGGACATCATTATCAATAGTTCAAATTGGTACATCATTATTAGCTTTTGGAATTTTGCGTATGAGGGGTATTGCAGGAATGGCTGGATGGAGATGGTTATTCTTACTTGAAGGTATATTCACCTTGTTAATCGGAATTTCGGCGTTTTATCTCATGGTTCCATCCGCTGTAGAAACCAAGAATTGGATGCATCCAAAGGGTTGGTTCACCGAAAGAGAAGAAAAGATTGTCGTTAACAGAATATTACGAGATGATCCAACTAAGGGAACAATGCATAATCGTGAAGGGATTACCTTTAAATCCCTTGGGTATTCTTTAGCGGATTATAATTTATGGCCACTATATGCTATCGGACTAGTTGCTTTTATCGGTTATTTCACTTTTACACCTTATTTTACATTAATTAACCGACAACTTGGTTTTTCTGTATTCAATACCAATTTGCTCACCATCCCACAAAACGTTATTCATATTATTTTCTTGTTGATTATTACGTGGTATTCAGAAAAAATAAATGAAAAGGGGTTCTTGTGTTTGATTGCTCCTTTTTATTCCTTGCCCCTAATTGCACTTATTAGATGGTGGCCCGGATCTGGGGTAAAAGTTTGGCCTACTTGGGTGTTGAATACATTGTATTTGGGTCAACCTTATATTCATGCAATTTGCGTAGCATGGGTTTCAAGAAATTCGAATCATGTTAGAACAAGATCTGTTTCATCAGCTGTTTATAATATGTTTGTTCAAATTGGTGCTATCATTGGTGCAAATATTTATAGAAGTGATGATTTACCTTTATATCATCGTGGTAATATGCAATTAGTGGTCATGACTATA